>JAFFST010044814.1:34485-36842 GCA_022414735.1 Noturus placidus | reverse complement strand
TATACGACTGATTGTTGTCCTATGGACAGAGTCTCCCACCTCAGCTGTAGATCTCTGCAGGTCATCCAGAGTGATCATGGGCCTCTTGGCTGCATCTCTGATAAGTCTTCTTGTATGAGCTGAAAGTTTAGAGGGACGGCCGGGTCTTGGCAGATTTGCAGTGGTCTGATACTCCTTTCATTTCAATATTATCCCTTGTACAGTGCTCCTTGGGATGTTTAAAGCTTGGGTAATCTTTCTGTATCCAAATCCGGCTTTAAACTTCTCCACAACAGTATCTTGGACCTGTCTGGTGTGTTCCTTGTTCTTCATGATGCTCTCTGTGCTTTAAACGGACCTCTGAGACCATCACAGAGCAGGTGCATTTATACTGAGACTTGGTTACACACAGGTGGATTCTATTTATCAACATTAGACATTTAGGTCAACATTGGATCATTCAGAGATCCTCACTGAACTTCCGGAGAGAGTTTGCTGCACTGAAAGTAGAGGGGCTGAATAATTTTGCACGCCCAATTTTTCAGTTTTTTATTTGTTGAAAAAGTTTGAAATATCCAATAAATTTGGTTCCACTTCATGATTGTGTCCCACCTGTTGTTGATTCTTCACAAAAAAATTACAGTTTTATATCTTTATGTTTGAGGCCTGAAATGTGGCAAAAGGTCGAACAGTTCAAGGGGGCCGAATACTTTCGCAAGGCACTATATATATATATATATATTTTTTTTTTTTTGAGATAGCCTTTGACAAAAGAAGAACGTATTGAAATCATTCTCATGGATGGATCGGGAAGCGGTCCAAAGTTTGCGATGAGCTTTAACAGGAAACATGGTAAGCACATCGCACACATTGCCAACCTTATTAACTAATTCAAAAAGACTGGAAGTGTTGCAAACAGACCAAGAAGCGGACGTCCATGAACTTCTGCTGATGAAGGCATGACCGACGTGGTGTTGGCGTACATGGTCCCCTGTGTATGGAGACTTTTGGGACACCGTGTAGTTAAAGTAAGTAAGCGATAACAAACTTGTTCTGAGAACGTTCACAACATCAAATTTAAATGCATCTACAAATGGAATAAAGCCATGATCGTTATTTACATTTACATTTATTTATTTAGCAGACGCTTTTATCCAAAGCGACTTACAAATGAGTGCACACTCACACACCAATGGTCGCAGAGCTGCATGCAAGGTGCTAGCTTGCCATCGGGGGCAACTTAGGGTTCAGTGTCTTGCCCAAGGACACTTCGGCATGGGATCACCCGGGCCGGGATTCGAACCACCAACCCTACGATTAGTGGATTAGTGGACAACCCACTCTACCGACTGACCCACAGCCGCCCAAATTATTTAACAAATTTATTTAACAAATAAAAATGTAGTAGTTGGCAAACTGCTATTTATTAAATAATAAATAAAACAGTTCAGAAAATGCTTTTATAGGAAAATAATAATCTTCGGGGTGGTAAAAGTGACTCTACTTCACGTCATGCTGCATCACAGCACCCAGGTGTTGATTATTTTCCCCACAGCAGCATTTTCATCATCTTTATCCCTAATTTATTTAAGATATGTGTATCGTATCTAACATACTACTCATGCCTACCCTATTGCAACCATACTGCACTCGACAGAATGTCAGGTTTTTATTTATGTTTCTACACTGCACAGTATTTCACTGTCACAATGCCATATGTATGAACTAGGTGTTTGATTGCTGATTGAGCAGCAGTGGTTGTACCAGAAATAAATCACCTGGGCTGTCATGAAAATCAAACTTTAATGAATATCTACCAAAGACCACCCAGACTTTTCGGTAACATTTTTTTCTCTCTCTCTCAAATTTAGAACTAAGCATTAATCACAATGTGTGTGGCTACAATTTTGTTCCAAAAAAAATAAAAATTAATATCAACAAACTCAATCACTCCATAAAGACAGCACAAGAGAGGAAATGTAATGTGTTTTTAGATGCATGTTAAATGGGTGCATGTAGTCATTTATTTCTCTTTCCCCTCCTGCCTTTATGATCTCAAGTCATTTCCTGAAGTCTTAAAAACTTAAGATGAAGATGGTGTTTTCAGATATATTAATGAGAGCTTTACCACAGAGTAACCATGGGAACAAGGTGTAACAAGAGGCTATGTTAACAAAAGAGACTATTCCTGTAAAATAAGGGCGCAAAAAAACTGTCAGGGAAAGAAAAAACAAAACACATTGTGAGCCCCGAGTGGCTGGGACAAGCGCGCTAATTACAGACAATATAATGGCCATAAAGTGAGCTTTAAATATAATGAGGCAGAGAGAAGCTTTACTGCAACACACACTGCAAAAAAAGCTTTTAAGAATTCTCTA
>JAFFST010044814.1:24485-29485 GCA_022414735.1 Noturus placidus | reverse complement strand
TTTTTGTTTATGCAATGCCCAGACATTATATAATAATATCCTTTAATGATATCGCACATTTCCATTTGGAGTCCAAGATGATCTATTATAATCTATTCTGATTGCTTAGAAGGTGTTGATTCATGTTCTATAAAATAAAATGGCAATAATTATGACAGCAAGGAATTACTGCTTATTGCAATAATGTGATCATCTCTACAATAACAACTAACTCACTCACAGGGACGTAGACATAGTGGTTGGTACAGCTTGTGTAACAGTGTAAATTTACTGTCCCCTCAAAATAACTCAACACACAGACATTAATGTCTAAACCACTGGCAACAAAAGTCAGTACACCCCTAAGTGAAAATATGTACAAAGAAAACTACATTATGAACAAGCCCTAATTAATCCCTGTAACTTATTTACCTTGTCCATTAGCCGGCTGGCATGAAGACTGAGGCTGTTGAAGAACATCTTCTTACTGAGAACATGCATCTCCTCTATAGTAATCAATAAAGACACAACACTCGTGCCGATGATTCCACTGAGAGCAAATGAGACAGAAACAGCGTGAGATTATTTGTCTACTATGTTAAGGGTTCGTTCATCAGTGGGTAATGCCACTGTACCTGATGGTGTGGTGGTAGAACTTGAGCAGGTTGGACAGTTTGTAGAGCAGCACAGCTCCTGGTTCTGCCACGATCACCTGCTCAATCCTCACCTGCATGAAACACAGGAAGCCAAGAGCATTAGGAAAAAGAAAAATGTGCTATATCTGTAAAGTAAGAAAAAAAAAAAAAACACAAAATGGATAAAGTAAACATTTTTTTATCTGTTTATACAGAGAGTCTGCCATACAAATCCCAGTGTAAGTTATTACTACAGAAACGATAACATAAAAACGAGTGCATTAATGTAAACCTTGCAGCTGGAGCTACTTTTAGAAGAGTGTATTCTAGTATAGGCTGAAAAGCATTCTGAAGTGAATGGGACTATATCCCACTCCCTCTGAAGGCTCTACAGTGATGATTATTATTATTATTATTATTATGCTTTGTTTTGTACTTGGACTTGGTAAGTATACTTATTATAATATGGAGTATACTCTCCAGTTTGGATGACTTTTTTCCCCCATTCTGCATAAAAGCAGCACAAGGAATCTTGAGAGCAAACCGTCCCCTAGTTGAAAGACAGGTTTGAAGAGCCATTCAGAGTAAATGCTTTTCTCTTAGCAAATTGCTGCTGTGCGTGTGTCCCATTTTGAAGTGCCCTACATAGGTTTCATCATTTCAGAATGGAACGCACTATCATTCTAATCAAAGTTAAGAGCTTATTTGAGTAGCATGAAGGCAACCTGCACTACAATACCAAGTGAACTGGTTCAACTAAAGATGTAGTGCCCATGTACAATCCATGTAACCTTTTCCCTCACCTTAAGTGGTCTACACACTCCTTCAGTTATGTGGCCAACAATCTCCTGCATGCTGTCCTCAACACCTGTACAACACACAAAGGACATCACCACTGCTTACACACGTTGTACACGTTGTAGGGCGGCTGTGGCTCAGTCGGTAGAGCGGGTTGTCCACTAATCCACTAATCGTAGGGTTGGCGGTTCGAATCCCGGCCCGTGTGATCCCATGCCGAAGTGTCCTTGGGCAAGACACTGAACCCCAAGTTGCCCCCGATGGCAAGTTAATGCCTTGCATGGCAGCTCTGCTACCATTGGTGTGTGTGTGTAAATGGGTGAATGAGACACAGTGTAAAGCGCTTTGGATCCAAGTGCTTTGGATAAAAAAGCGCTATATAAGTGCGCCATTTTTATTTTACTTCTTATTGATGCCTTCTAATGACTACATAAATTACTGTAAATGCAAATAGTATAAAAAGGTTTTAACTGAACCAAAACTAGTACCCTTAGAATCTCATTAAATAGACACATTTAAATAAAAAAAAAAAAAGTCTATACAGAAATTATATGTAAAAGAAAAATGTTCTCCTGCATTATCAGTTCATCACAGCTATGTGAAGTCTTTTTTTTGTTGTTGCTTTTTAAAGCATAAAAAATATTTTCATGGAGAATGAACCGGCTCTTATTTCATTTTAGGAATTGATTTTCCAATGTCTACAATTCTTTACATAGCAGGTTTGAGAGCTATACTGTATGTATAGGTCTTATAGATAATGTACCTTGCCCTGTAGTTTGTTTGAGCAGAGCCTCCAGATGCTCCTTCTCCGAGGCTGTGGTCTGGTGCAGCCATGCCAGCATGTCCCCTACATACCTAACACATCAAACACACACACACACACACACACACGCAGCCTAAACATTATACTCTTCGGCGTCATTGCCAAGACCTCACACTAAGCTGTTCAGGTTCTGCGTATATTTGGCATGTTAGTGTTAAAGGAAGAGAGTGAACAAAACCGAAAGTCAAGAGTATAAGGCTCTCAACGTGAAGATGTTTATTTTTTTAATTGGCAAAAGGTTTTTGGTTTTGGTTTTTGTTTTTCAGTGAATGAACCTAAAGAAGGACCTTTATCTGAAAGTCGTATTTCTGTAGAAACTTTATGCATTTTCACTACCTCGCTATATAATGTACAAAATAGTTGACACATTAAAGGAGATGTAAAAAAATAAAATAAATAAACAACATTAATTTTCTTAGTAAGAACAGCATAAATGCCCCTTGCCACAGATTCTACGAGTCTCTGGAACTGAACTGGAGGGATAAACACCATTCTTTCAAAAGACATTCCCTCAGGTGGTGTTTTGATGATGGTGGTGGAGAGCGCTGTCAGGATGACATCTCTTGACTGAAGGCCACAGCACATGATTTACATCGTTCTCATCCTCCTCAAACCATTCACTAAGCCCTCGTGCCCTGTGGACTGGGGCGGGGCGTCCTAGAAGAGACCACTCCCATCAGGATACAAATGTTCCATAATAAGATAAAGCTGATCAGTCAGAAGAACTTTGTTTTGATGTGCAGTGATAAAAACATGCCATCAAAATACCAAAACAACAACAACCCTAAAGCCACCATTTTTTCTATTTAATTTGCCACCAATGTGTACAATGGTACATCAAACAAATATGTCCATAATTCTGAACACAACCAGTAATCCTCACTAAGACAGGCATATCAGCATTAGGAATGAGTGTCTCCAACTCGAGGATATATAACCACAGGACACGGATATCGAGCAGCTTGTCATTATGTTACAGTTATTTTCTTTAACAGAGATGATCTGTAGAACTCTGAGAACTGCGCATCTCGTGTCTTATCAGCATTCTACTAAGAACCTGCTGTTCCCTCTCCAGGTCCTTAGAGATGTTCTGAGAGGAGGATGTTAGAACAGCAACAGGATGGCACACTTGTAGTATCCAGAAATCCATACATCTGACCACCTGCACTTTCACTGAACCCCCTCTAGGTTAACTGATTCCTTGAAGAAGACCTGAGGATTTCATGGAAGACAATCAGCTTGCTTTTATTGTCTTTAGGGGCCTGAATTGAATTTGTCACTTTAGAGACAGCCAAAAAAATAAAAAGGTCGGTATGAGGATGAGTGCTGTGTGTGTAATGTAATGAGATATGAAGTGGCTTTTAGCGCTAAATGACAACATGGCCCTGAAGATGACCCTCAATTAGCTGTGAAACAACCGGTTTATGTTTTGAGCTGAAGAAAAAAAAAAAAAGCTATTGGGTTTTCAGTGTGCTTTTGAAAGGATGGGTATAAGGTGATTGTGCACATTGTGTCATTGTGTTTTACCTCATAGGATCATGTGAATGCATCTCTATTGGTCTGGGCGTGCCCCCTGGTCCCCCTCGTGTTAGTGCGTCGATGAAGCCACGGACCACCATGCTGCGCCTCGCTGTGCCAAATTCATCCAAAGTGTATCTGAAACATAGAGGGGAAAAAAAAGAATGAAACATGGAAAACAAAGCGCTTCTGTCCAAAATTTACCCCTAACCTTCAAAATGAGCGAGAGAAAAATATGTGAGGTTAGACAGCCCTGGTCACACACACAAATGAAAACAATGGAAGCTCCCGGTGTGGTGCGGAAGAGTAGCGTTGTTTTGATCTACGGGCTGAGAACAGAGCTGAGCAGACTAAACAGTAGCTCTACAACAGCCACAGAGAAGACGGAGGAGGACAGGGGTGGAGGGACTTGGCACACACCGCAGGAACACACTTTCTCATCCTCTATCCACACTGGCCTTTCACTTCATACCTCAGTTAAGGCCCACAGGCACAGAATGTGGGAGAGAACCAGAACAGGGGGAGAAACTGTCACATAGAGAGGGAACAAGTGCAGGGAAAAGAAAATCATGTTTACCTGAGGTATAACAGTCTGTCTGGAACTACTATAAGGTTTATCTATGCTTTCCATACACATACACTGATCAGCCATAACATTAAAACCACCAGTCTAATATTGTGTAGGTCCCCCTTGTGCAACCAAAACAGCTTTGACCCGTTGAGACATGGACTCCACAAGCCCTCTGAAGGGGTGCGAGGTGGAGACTCCATTGATCGGTTTGTTTGTCCAGCTCATCCCAAAGATGCTTGATCGGATTGAGATCTGGAGAATTACAGGACAAGTCAACACCTTGATCTCTTCTTTGTCATGTTCATTAACCCACTGAATAATTTTTGCAGTGTGGCAGGGCGCAGTATCAGTAAGCCTTGGGCACCCATGATACTGTCACTGGTTTAGTGATTGTCCTTCCTTAGACCACTTTGTTAGGTACTAACTTTTGCATACTAGCAACACCCCCGCAAGACCTATCGTTTTGGAGATGCTCTGACCTTGTCATCCAGACACCACAATGAGTCCCTAGTGAAAGTCGCTCAGATCCTTACGCTTGCCCATTTTTCCTGCTTCCAACACATCAACTTCAAGAACTGACCGTTCACTTGCTGCCTAATACACCCCCACCCTTAGTTATCCTGTTACAGTGGCACCTGTCAATGGTTTTAATGTTATGGCCGATCAGTGTGTGTAT
>JAFFST010044814.1:0-16313 GCA_022414735.1 Noturus placidus | reverse complement strand
CACTTTAGACACGCCAATCAGCCTACCATGCATGTCTTTGGACTGGGGGAGGAAACCGGAGTACCCGGAGGAAACCCCCGACACACGGGGAGAACATGCAAACTCCGCACACACATGGCCCTGGCGGGACTCGAACCCCGGACCCTGGAGGTGTGAGGCGGACGTGCTAACCACTAAGCCACCGTGCGCCCTTTTAATTCCCAATTTCCATTTGTAAATTCCACATAAGTATGAGGGAGAACAGAAAAGAAAAAAAAATAGAAAACACAGTAAAAACAAATCGACCACTTCTGCATACAAAAGAAGCATGAACTTTTCTGCAGTAGAACAACAGCGCCCACGACTCATATTGTAAGCTGTAAGCCTCTCATGGGAGGACCATTCTCTTCTGCAGATTCTCTGAATTACTCACCTGTCTTTTTCCCCCACCACTTCTCCCAATACGATACCAGCGAGTTGATTTATAAGCTACAACCCAGAATGATGTAGAACAACTTAATCATGCTGAAGTTTGAATAGACATCATGTTCTGCTAACTCTCAAGGTGCACTTCCACAAGGGACTGTATTAGAGGTGAAGTTGCCACGTTTTAGTTTCTCACAGAGGAACCGTGCATCATCCAAACCAGCAGCATGGAGCTGCATTCAAAATGGCTGAAAGGAGCTCCCACCTGGCTGATTAAGAAGAAATCCTTAGAGCTGAAGCAAGCTTATCCTCTTGATTGTGGCGGTATTTAGGTTACCACGTAAGGAATAAAATAATAAATAATCAATGTCAGGTTGATGTGAATTAAAATGACTCTTGATTATTTGCCATGAACAGAATTTTACTCATTTTATACCACAGTAATTTACAATCAACAACTACAGGCATAATTATCACTATTACAGCAGCTATAAACATACACTCCTCACCAGCCACTTTTTACTCGTCATGTTACCAAGAAACTGGAATGTACATGTAAAACAAACATATTACAAAAAAACCCATCAGCACATTATTATTACCGTATTTTCCGCACTATAAGGCGCACCTAAAAGCCTTAAATTTTCTCAAAAATCGGCCGTGCGCCTAATAATCCGGTGCGCCTTATATGTGGACTGAGTTCCAAAATCTGTAAAAATGTTGTGCGACTTTGGTTGGTGCAACAACCGTATGCGCCTTATATCACGGTGCGCCTTATGTATTGGTCAAGTACAGAAATAGACCCCGTAATTGAGACTGCGCCTTATAATCCGCCTTATAGTGCGGAAAATACGGTAGTCTTAAATTATATGAAGAGTCCACCATACAAGTCCCTGTGATCGAAATGTTGCTAAAGAAACAATAACATGATCGAACAACCGCATTAATATATACCTTTTTTTAGATACCGATTTGAATTACGGCCAGCAAACTGCTGCTGTCAGAGCCGTGCTGTTCTAGAAATTGAAAAGGAAATAAATGAACCCCTCTGACCAATCGGATATGAGAATGTAGCAGCGATGTGGTATCATATAACTAAGTTTTATCACAGGGAACAGGATGTTTCAGGTGGAAGTAGTCATAAATGTCACACTGTGCTGTAAGTCATACTAACAGTGCATAATTAGGTGGAAGAACAGTGCCTGAGGGTAAGACTGAAGAGATGTTTCACCAGTATGATGAGTAAATCATCTTCAGTGCCCTCCACTAATATTGGTAAATATGAGCAAAGAAGGCTGTGAAAATTTGTCTTTAATGTTTAATCTTTTGTTAAAAAGAAAAAAAAAATTCACAAAAATACTGGTTATCAAACAATTGCAAACACAGGTTTATAAAAAATATATATATCTTTGTTAAATGTGTTTGCAACAATTATTGGCACCCCTCTGAATACATAGGAGAAAAATATATAAAGTAAATTGCAATTGCTATTTTACATTTTTGTAGTACACCTGGGTGACCAGGAACAGAAAATTGCTCAACCAGGACTTCCTGTTTCACAGGGGTATAAATATGAGGTAAAACATAGGCCTAATTCCCTTAATCATTCATCACAATGGGTAAGACCAAGGAATATAGCTGTGATGTGCAACAAAAGGTTGTTGAGCTTCAAAAAATGTTAAGTAGCTATAAGAAAACTACGGAGCCCCCCTAGTGCCAGGTAAAAAATAAAAATAAAAAAAAAAGCCGTGTGTAAGCCGTGCTCTCGGTCCAGCAAGCCGTGCTCTCGGTCCAGCAAGCCGTGCTCTCGGTCCAGCAAGCCGTGCTCTCGGTTCAACACCCCATAGTGGCAGGTGAAAAAAAAACACGATTTATAGTAATGACCTGTGCTTCCAAAAGCCCGTTTCCGCTTCTGGGTTTTAACGGGAGAAAATGTAAAAAATATATTCAGTTGTATTGGTTCCATGTCCACTCAATACACATTATTAAGACAATACACATTACAGTATGTCCTTTTGGTGTGTTTATTTCTTGAAAAATAGAATAGAGAATTACTGCGAATGTCCGATATAAACCCAACTTTAGCACGGTGCTCACGCGTTAAATTGAGGTAACAGATTACGACTGTTTTTGTGTTTCTTTCATCTGCCACTAGGGGGTGCTAAACCGTGAGCACGGATTGCTAAACCGAGAGCATGGATTGCACACAATTTTGGCACTAGGGGGTCTCCGTAGAAAACAGCACAAGCATTGAAAATATCAATTTTCAAAATCAGGACAATAATTAAGAAGTTCAACTGGAGATGTTATGAATCAATCTGGAAACTGGAGGTGTGTCTGTATTGTCTCAACACACTGAAGAGGATGGTTTGAGTGGCAAAAAAATCTGCAAGGATCACAGCTGGAGAAATACAATAGTTAGTTGCGTCTTGGGGTCAGAAAATCTCCAAAACTACAATCTGAAGTCACCTACATCACCACATATAGTTTGGAAGAGATTCGAGAAAAAAAGCCTCCACTCTCATCCAAAAGCAAACTCCAGCGTCTTCAGTTTGCCAGACATTACCGGAACTTCAAATGGGATCGGGTTCTATGGTCGGATGAAACCAAAACAGAGCTTTTTGTGAATAAACTCCAGAGGTGGATTTGGAGCACACAGAGAGGTAGCCATATGGAAAAGTTCCTCATGCCCACGGTTAAATATGATTTAGGCTCTTTAATGTTTTGGAACTGTTTTTCTCTCAGAGGACCTGGACATTTTGTTAGGATACAAGACATCGTGGAATAAATATCAACAGATATTAAAGGAAAACCCTCACTGCCTTTGCCAGAAAGCTTAAAATGGGCCATGGCTGGATCTTCAAGCACCCTGTATGTATGGATGATCCAAAACATCAAAATCAAGACAAGAATAGTTTACTGACCACAAAATCAAGGTCGTGCCATTTCCAACCCAGTCCCCTGACTTGAAACCCATATAAAACCTGTGGGGTGAACTGAGGAGGATAGTCCACCAGTGTGGACCTCAAAATTTGAAGGATCTGGAGAGATTCTGTATGGAGGAACGGTCTCAGATCCCTTGACATGTGTTCTCCAACCTCATCAGGCATTATAAGAGAAGACTCATAGCTGTTAACTTGACTGTTAAGGGAGGTAGCACAAAGTATTGACTAAAAACAGTGCCAATAAATGTTGCACACGTATATTTAACAATTGCAATTGTTTGAGTATTTTTGGGGACTTTTTTTTTTTTAAAACAAAAGATCAAAAGGTTAAACAATAAAGACAATTCTTCACAGCATTTGTTGCTCATATTTACCAAGGGTGCCAATATTAGTGGAAGGCACTGTAAGAGCTAGCTGTTTGACCATGGGTTTGTTTAAAAGTCATGCTTGCATCCTGTGACCTTATATTACTAGTTCTTGCTACTAAAGGAGCTGCAAATAATAGGAAACTTCCAGAAAACTTTCACTTTGTAATCCACTGTGCAGATCTGCACACGAGTTTCCAAAAGAATTGCATTGTTTCATCACATACTCATCTCAATTCTGGTCCCGTGGCCATGGAACAAGCTATGGAACTTCAGACATGCTCTAGATTTCCACTCAGGCATCAAGAACACAAAAAGGCACAGCTCTTTCTCAGGTAACTAAACACTGATGGGAAAACAGCCTCAGGTCTTCCTCTGTCTGTGTATTTATCTTTTACACAGGTTGTACAATGAGGTTATCTTTTTAAACACAATTAAATCATACATTATTGGTGTATCATACGGGGCTTTATTTGTGGTTTGACCGATTGCTTGGTCACAATGTTTGGGACACTGTGTGTGTTAAATTGTTGCTCCATCTGTTCTTCCTCCAGCTATCCTACACTTGCTTCTGGGGGTGCTGATGGTTATGTTCTTTCTGTAGTACTTGTATCAACGTTAATTCTTTGGACAGCTAGATACTTGTATTGTATACGGCCTTACTTGTAAGTCGCTTTGTATCAATGGAAAGGCAACATAAAGTGGCTTATTAAGGTGTTGAGCCAACACCTGCCACCAGAACAGCTTTAAAGCTAGTCTCTAAGACTGTACTGGAAGGATGAACACCAACCATCCATCTTCTACTGCTTACCCTTTATCAGGGTCATCCCAGGAGGCATTGGGCGGGGCACACCCTGGACAGGGTGCCAGTCCATCACAGGGCACAATCACATACACACTCAGGACACATTAGACCCGCCAATCAGCCTACCATGCATGTCTTTGGACTGGGGGTACCCGGAGTATCCAGAGGAAACCCTGAACCCGTGAGGCGAACATGCTAACCACTAAGCCACCGTGTGCCCACCATTTTCCCAAAAAATTCACTCAGTTGGTGTTTTGATGATGGTGATGAGATATTTCTCCAAAATCTCCCATAGGTGTTTAACTGGGTTGAGATCGCATATGATTTACATCACTGTCATATTCTTCAAATCATTCAGTAAGCCTTTTGTGCTATAGATGGGTAAAGCGTCGTCCTGGAAGAAAAAAATAAGTTTGTATTGATGTGCAATGAATGTTCTCTCCAAGTGCACAAGTGAAACTAAACCACTGCATACCTTACAGCATAACAGAGCCACCAGATCCGCTCCTTCTAGGGGTTCTATGTCTCTTAGTGCACACGCCTACTTGTCGAGATCATTTTGAAGTATGACTCCTCTGACTATATCATAATCTACCAGTGTGATTTTTGTACCACTGAACCCTGAAATGTGCCTTCTTTTAATAAGGGGTTTATGCACTGTAGTTATAACCCTACATCCTTCTCTATGTAGTCTTGCTGATAGTCTGATGACACCCTGTATTGACATTTTCCATCACCTTAGGCACAGTTTCTCTTTTGTTTTTCCTCACATACTGAATTAATGAGGCTGGATTACAGTCATTCAGTATGCCTTTTTGACCACAATTTCCGGCCCCATGTCTTTCCCATAAATCTACATGCAGACTCCTAGTGAAACACAGCCAGTTGTCAGTCAGTACCATACCACAGAGCACGGAAGGAATACTATGCTAATGCCCTAAAGGTTAGGAAATCCTGCAGCATAATATCTGTTCTATCTAGGACTACGTTTACATGGACAGCAGTAATCTCATTATTGACCTTACTCTGATTAAGATAATAATGTGATTAAGGTGTTTACATGAGTCACTTTTAGAATACTCCTGTCATGTAACCATTTTACATGTTATAGATCATAATTAGATTAAGATCCCGCGTCATTACGTCACCGCGCCACGCCGTCCGACGTCCCTCCAGAATTTCATGTATCAACAAACAGTTCGTGATGGTACCGTATACAGTTATGGGTGTTTTTATTTAATTTTTTTTAATAACAATTTTTAATAACAATTAGTTCATGCTATACGTGCTAATGGACAACTTCTTGAAGCCGTGGGCTGTGTCTCAAACCACATACTTAACGTCTATATAGTAGCTGAGATACACAAGGGCGGCTGTGGCTCAGTCGGTAGAGTGGGTTGTCCAGTAATCCACTAATCGTAGGGTTGGTAGTTCGATTCCTGGCCCGTGTGACTCCACATGCCGAAGTGTCCTTGGGCAAAACACTGAACCCCAAGTTGCCCCGATGGCAAGTTAGCACCTTGCATGGCAGCTCTGCTACCATGTGTGTGTGAGTGTGTGAGAGTGTGTGTGTGTGTGTATATGCGTGAATGAGATACAGCTTTGGATAAAAGCGCTATACAAGTGCGCCATTTACCATTTACATGTTCTTTCCCCACTACCGGCCTATAGTAGGAAAGTATGCGGTTTGGGACGCACCCGAACTCTCTTGTTTGCCGTAAAAAAACACTGCCGTGTGTGATCGTGTCCTGTCGCAAAATGCGGTGAAAACTCTCACATGACGTTCATAATGTGATTAAGGTGTTTACATGTCTGTAATACACACGTCCATAATACGACTATAACAGGAGTACTCCACCTGTCTTAATTCCATTAGAGCTTAATTAGATTATGACCTTAATTAGATTAAGGTAAGTAAAAATTGCTGTTTACGTGGTAGTTTCTTAATCAAAGTATGTCTTAATCGGATTAAGAGTGGATTATTGTTGTCCATGTAAACGCAGCTAGTGTTGGTTTTTGTGAGTATGAAGCTTTGATAAGTTACGACATCCTGCACTGTTCTGCTATGGAGCTTAGAGTTTCACTCTAGGCATGAGATATTATTTTCTCTTTGTTGCTCCAAAACACAACATTACTCTGGTGTAGAACTACCGCCAGATTTGACTAATACGACTTGAGAATCTTTTTTTTTTATTTTAGAGTATGAGCTATTGCTCGCCTGTGCAGAGGGGGGAAAAAAATGGCACCCTTACGTACTATAAATCACTGATAGTAAAATCATTAACAAGCCAACCCATTAAAGCTGTAAAACATGACAATTATTAAATGCAACATTCTATGAATGAAGATAATAAGAAGACAAAAAGGATAATAAACCTGTCTCTCAGGAGACCATAATATATCAATTCAGTCATACAACTTGATACACGTTTAATGAATGTGCATAGTTAAAGACTTTCATTTAATGCTTCATAAACAAAGCTTTTATAGGAAGGAAGTGTATATTATTTGGTGTGATTGTGGGTGAGAGAGAGAATTAAGTAGAATGCTTTTGACTTTGTATAAATTAAGGGTGTAACACAATATATGACAAAATCTGCATTCAGATTTATACCCAAACTGGGTGTGGTATGAACTGGAAGATTATTTTTGTTGCTAAATTCAATAAAATATGAACACTATATCACCATGCCCCTGAAATGGTTCTGACACACTTCTGGTCTCTACCAGATGCCCTGTGAAGCTTTCTTTAAAAAAAAAAATGTGTTTGTGTTCAGTTATACTCTGCTACAAACTATATATAATCACTCACACACACACACTTCTTTGCATTGTTTCAATCATTCATTTCAACCTCATGAATAACATCCCTGAGAACAGAAGATGATGGAGGACCTCCTTCATAGAGGTCTTCGGCAAACTCATTAAATGATTATTAAGTCATGCACCAGTGGTCCTATAGAGTGTTCGGTAAGCCAACTATCTCACAAATGCACATCCACAGCACAGCTTTTAATGTGAAATATTATTCATCTTCATCTTGCATTAGTCTCAGCACCAGTCCTGCTGCTGAACCTTAACTTTAAAAAAAAAAAAAAAAAAAAAAAAAAAAAAAAAAAAAAAAAACCACAAACATATCCGTCTATTCTTCATCCTGATACAAATGCAACGTGTAGCTATGTTACTGGAAAAATGGGAATACATTTCCCCGCCTGTGCTCGCGCTTTAGTGTGTCTGCTCGCTCATGCATCCTCAATTCGACTCAGGCCACGGAATCAATCAAAGGACTGGGACATGACTGACCTCGTGAAATGTACTGACCAGCCACCCTCGCTCTAAACCAAAGTACACTTTCAGCCAGTCCCTTGATTGTAAACCCACTTCTTATGGACTGAACAGTTCAAGTGTCCTTTCTCTGACTATTTGTGTAGAACTTGGATTATAATTTGGATTCTATAAATTGAGTACGACATTTCCTACCCTGTAGCAAGAGAAGATGTGGTCAGTATAATTCCGTAACACTTACTGTTCAACCCATATTCATAAGATCAGAGTAACTATGCTTATTACCTTCTGTAAGTTATTCATGACTCGTAAGTATTTCTATAAACTCTAATGATGCTTTGATCATTTACAATACTTGTAGTTACAATAAAACAATTATAAGCACTTAAACATTTCAAATGTCAGGGCTTCTAAAACTGACAGACACATTGGATAAAAGCGCTATATAAGTGCAGACCGTATACTGTATGTAGCACCTTCCTGTCTCTCAAAGGAAAATTAAGTGCTGTGTACATGCCATTTTTAAATGTTTTAGAGCAAAACATTTGATTTTTGTAAAGTGCTTTATTATTTTGAAATGAAAGTGTTCAAACCGCAATAACGTCCCTGTATGTTTATATGTGATTAATCTAGAATGAAGTGTTTCCTTATTACATTACAAAAATGAAGTTAATAATGTCTTACAGCTTATTATATATTTCTTATTATAAATTTGAACATCATTTGCTTTACTTGAAGCATTCAAATGATAATATTTTACTAATAATTCGCTTTTATAATCAAGTTCTCCAATTATTCACAGGCCATTAGTTATAAATGATGACAAAGAAAAAAGCTTACAAGAAATTATTACAAACTTACTTGAGAAAAACAATTGTAATGATCTATAAATACAGGCTTCATAGAACGTTTCAACAAATTCTCGTTTCCGCTAATGAAAGGTCCTTTCGGCGAAACTTCCGCTCGAACATGTACGCAAACATACAAAGATGAAGAAAAAGCTAGGGTGCGGTGGACAATCAGTGCTACCGGGTGCTTTCTTGTTTGTCTGTCCTCAGCCCTCTTTATTCAGGGTTTGTTTTCCTCTCATCACAAGGCACAGCTGTTGTGTTCTTTAGAGAACAAACAGCACCGTGGCATTGAGTGATATGGAGGATGTGGGAGGCAGACAGAGGGCACGATGCGCTCTCTCATCAAGACATGATGCTCATTTGTCACTGAGACCAGGCTTGTCTGAGAAGCTTTCAGGTGATACATTCTGCTTCTAAATGAGGTAGGAAGGAACAGGGGAGCTTTTATTTTCTTTCCAGTACGAAATGTTCTTTGCATATAGAAAGTCTACCACTACTCAATATCCTCGATCTAACCAACGAAGAAGAAAAAAACCCCAGAAATGTTAAGAATCTAGAAAGCCTCAGTGAAGTGAGAAGAAACGAGACACCACTATTTATTTTTCATCCATCTAAAATGTCAAGCTCTTGCCTCAAGTGTTAGAAAAGTCAAATAATAATAATAATTAAAAAAAAGTCAGCACTTGTCTATACAATGAACTTCAGCACACAGAACCACACTGATAACCAAAGGTCATTTGGGGGAGTTTTCCAGACTGGGAAAGCTGACATCAGCAGTCTGTGGTTTCATATTTTATATCCTTTCATTATATCTCATCATTCATTTTCTCCCAATAAGTAAAAGTGCATCCTATGTCCTTGTCTTGTATCTCCCACAGCTTTCTCCCTTTGAGTTATACAAGGGATGTCAGACAAGGTTTCAGAGCAGCTGGACAGACAGGAATGCTCCCGTCTGGTCTAGTGTACTGTGGATTCACTGATGAATACATCACTAAGACGGAGTTACTCCCTAGGGGACAAAATAACACCACCAGGCCGCCTCTATATTTATAAAACATATCCATTCAGTAGACTTCTCCCTGGATAATACAAATGCTGTTCGCTTCTTAAAAGAGGAACAAGACATGAGCAAAAAACAAAATATGATCCTGTATATACAACAACACTATAAGGGTGGGGTTTTTGTTTTGTTTTTTAAACCTAAAATATCTGCAGAAGGTCTAAGACAGAAGTGTAATAATATGGGGACTGACATTTAATATTATTTAACACTGCAGCTTTCATGCATGTGTTCCATTACTTGGTTAAAAGATCTCTTAAAGGTAAGGGCTGTCACAATCATTAAATTCTGGCTGATGATTTTTGTTATTCAACAAATTGACGTTCATCTGCCATTTCTGTGAAAAATCTTAAATACATAAAACCTGTTACTGACATCAAAAATGGTAATGAATAATAAATAATGCACTGGCAAAAACAGGTCATGTACAGCATCTACAGTAGGGTTTTACCAACAGAAACCTTTTTAGATGAATGTGCAAGAAGAACTGGTCTTAGTGTCTTATCAAAACAATGAAATACAATTTACTTAGTATTCCACCTGGTATATTTGTTCCATCCATCCATCCATCTTCAACCGCTTACTCCTTTTCAGGGTCACGGGGAACCTGGAGCCTATCCCAGGGAGCATCGGGCACAAGGCGGGGTACACCCTGGACAGGGTGCCAGTCCATCGCAGGGCACAATCACATACACACTCACACACATTCATACACTACGGACACTTTAGACACGCCAATCAGCCTACCATGCATGTCTTTGGAATGGGGGAGGAAACCGGAGTACCCGGAGGAAACCCCCGACACACAGGGAGAACATGCAAACTCCGCACACACATGGCCCTGGCGGGAATCAAACCCACGACCCTGGAGGTGTGAGGCGGACGTGCTAACCACTAAGCCACCGTGCGTACAAAATTTTTTTTTTAAAAAGAGCACCACTGCTCCCAACACCAATAATCATTATCCAAGCCAGAAAAGCCTAAAATTAGTATCTGACCCGAGTTTATGCATTTTCCACTTGATCGTTTGAACACTCGTGCAATAAAGATCTTGCATGTGGACAGAAGATACAGCTTGCCTTAAAACACCGGTACCACTGTGTCTGTGATGTTTCAAGTCATTAAGCAACAGGAACTCGTAGACAATCAGATTATTACTAAAATGATGTTAGCATTGAATCACGATTTAATATTTATTAAATGATAATGGAATCAGTATTAATTCAGGATCACCATGTCGAATCAGCATGTAACTTGTATTGAATCAGTATTGAAGGAGTATAAAAGGAGTATCAAATCAGAATAAAATCTATGTTGTATATGTATCAAGTCGGTGTTGAATTAGGATTGAATAATGGGTTTTAAAACTATCAAATCAGTATCAGCTCAGTATGGAATCAGATTCAAATCTCTATTGAATCAGTAAATCAAGTCAGTATCGACTCAGTACTGAATCTGTATAAAATAATAATAGTAATAATTATCAATTTGTATAGCGCTTTTTTACAATGGTACATTGTCTCAAAGCAGCTTTACAGAAATATCATTTTTACATTTTACAAGCGACTTACTAATGAGACACACTCACACACCAATGGTAGCAGAGCTGCCAGCTTGCCATTGGGGACAACTTAGGGTTCAGTGTCTTGCCCAAGGACACTTCGGCATGTGGAGTCCCCCGAGCCGGGATTCGAACCGCCAACCCCACGGTTAGTGGATTAGTGGACAACCCGCTCTACCCACTGAGCCACAGCCGCAAAATCAGTATCAAATGTGTATTAAATCAGTTTGAAATTGGTATCAAATCAGTATGGAATGAGTAGGGAATCAGTACAGAATCAGTAATAAATCAGATTGGAATCCCCATGGAAACACGATCAAATCAGTATGAAACAAGTATGGAATCAGTAATAAAATCAGACTGAAATCTGGAATCAGATAATGAAATCATTATCGAATCAGAAGGAAATCAGTATCAAATGAGTATTGAATCCATATCAGTATTAAATCAGTAAATATCAGTAGTGAATCAGTATTAAAATCAGGGAGGATTTAGGATAGAATCTGTACTAAATAAGTATTTAATCAGTATCAGGTATCAGGCAATACATGGAGCTTTGATAACGATAGCATATTGAACATAAAAAAAAAAAAATAAAAAAAAAACCCAGTCTGTGCAGCCCCATAGCTTATGAATGAACAAACTCCTTATGTTAATGGTATACTTAATTCAGGGTTCTTTTTCAAAACATACCATAGTCTGAGGTCAGGGTTACTGAAGCATGGAGTCACCAAATGCCCATCAAAGCTGTGGCAACGTGCCATTGGCAGATGTCGCTTCACAAGGTCAGAAATATCGCAAACCTGCACTGCTCAGCTCCAGCAATCACTTTCTGTACACCATCACTTTCAGCCTTGTTCCATCACTCAGACTCTCACAAACAAACCCTCTGTGCATAAATCACTCTGCTTTTCTTTCCACCTGATCCATCTCTCTCTCTCACTCCAGCATGCCAATGTTTCATCAGGTGAGACATTCTGCTGAGCGTTCCCGTCACCTCCTCGATCGCTTCTCCCTCTAATCAATTATGCCCAAATGAGTTTTACTGGCAGCCTCTCAAAGACCATAAACAATTGTGTGCCACTAGCAGGGGCTGTAAAGCTGATCTGCAGGCGGTGAAAAGCAACAGAAAGGCTCAGCCTGAAGAGTTGATTCATCACTCACTGCACTCTCGTCTTATTGCCCAGGGGCAAGCAGAGTTGACGATCATATCCATCAAAGGCCACAATCGGTAGAGATCACAATGAGCAGCCAACAAGAGATGACACTATTAATTACACATGCTGCGTTGAAGTGCGGCAAGAAGAACACTCATGGAGACAGCTTATGAATCATTCATCAATCCTCATGAAAAAGTTCAATTTCTAACTCATTTATGAACCTATGAACACTCATTTATATTCCTCAGATGTAACACAAAGCGGCAGAGCACATACAAACTAAAGATCTGACAAAATGCTTGACAGAGGTAGGACAAAACGGTTATGGGTAACAGTAGAAATCATTAAATAAATAAATAAATAGCCAAACTGCAGAAACCGAATTGCTTATGGAAAAGTTGTAGTTAATTGCAATTCATCTGAAGTCAGAAACATTCACCTTTTATTAACCTGTATTCACACTTCAGTAAGACGCAGCACTAGACACTAATCACACTGATAACAAATGCAAAGTGGAGTAAAGGAAAGGTCAGTGGTAATTGATGATAATGTTTCTAGGAAAACTGCACTTTCTGGGAAGGCTTCTTTAAGCTACAGTATATGAGCAAGCTGGAAAACTGGATTTTATTTTTCTTGCATTTTTAAATGGATTTGATGACATTCAAGATGCACAATGAGTCCAGAACTGTACATACATACCGACTAAAGACATTTCCTATGAGAAGTCTACTTTATTTCCATAAGATGTCATTTCACAGTAATAGTTAAAAAAAAAACGGATGTATTTCTGCTTTATCAGATTTTTAGCGAGTCAATCATTGACATGCACTGTGTTAGTATTTATAGGTCACTACATTAAAGCCTTCTACAGGCTTCTCAATACTCGGCTGGAGTTTTTACCCATTCGTCCTGGCAGAGCTGGTGTGACACACTTTGTCCAATTCAGTCCACATATTTTCTATGGGATTCAGGTCAGGGCTTTGTGATGGCCACTCCAATAATTTCACATTGAGGGCTTTAAGCCATTTTGTTACTACTTAAGATCAATGTCCTGACCCAATTGCGAACAAGTTTGAACTTTCTGGCTGATTGAGGCTATGCTTTAGGATTTCTAGCAAAGCACTCCCAAAATATTATGCTGCCACCCCCATGCTTCACAGTCGATATGGTGTTCTTCAGATTAAAAGCCTCATTCTATTTACATTTACATTTATTCATTTAGCAGACGCTTTTATCCAAAGCGACTTACAAGAGCACACTCACACACCAATGGTAGCAGAGCTGCCATGCAAGGTGCTAGCTTGCCATCGGGGGCAACTTAGGGTTCAGTGTCTTGCCCAAGGACACTTCGGCATGGGATCACCCGGGCCGGGATTCGAACCGCCAACCCCACGATTCGTGGATTAGTGGACAACCAAGTCAGCCACAGCCGCCCATATTTCCTCCATACGTAGTCCTGATCATTATGGCCAAACAGTTCAAGTTTTGTTTTATCTGATCACAGAACACGCTCCCATAAGGCTAGGTCTTCATCCTGGAGATCAGAACCCAACTTCAGTCTGGCTTTTTAAAGCCGGTATTAGAATAGGAGCTTCTTCCTTTCATGAATCTCTCAGGTCATGGGAATGTAGGACCCTCTTAATGGTGGATGTGTATAGATTGGTACTTGATGCCTCCAACTCCTTCACCAATTCCTTTGTCATCGTCTCAGGATTCAGATGAACTTTTCAAACCAACGTTCCTCCCTGGAAGATAATTCATGAATGACGCAATGTCTGTGTGGTCCAAAGATTTTTATATTTGCATTCAATGGTGTAACGTCAGTCCGCTTCGAACCCCATTTCCCATAATCCACTGCCGGCGCGCATGCGCTCCCCTTCTCCCGAATACTAAGGGCGTGCACCTGTCACCAATCGCTCATTCAGATCCCTCCCGTATAAATTCCAGGCAAACATATTTCACAAACGCGAAGTATACGTCTCAGCGAGTAATTCCTAGCGTTACCAAGCACTACCTCTCCGTATCTGACTTCAGTGTTTACCGACCTTGATCTTCATCTCGTGACTCCGTCTCAGCCTTCTCTCGTTTGGTTTGTTCGCCCGATCGCCTGAATCCTGCCGGACATTCGACTACGCTTACTGCACTGCGCGCGCTCACGTCATTTGTCCTTCTCCTGCGATTGTTTCCCCGCTACCCTCCAAATCGTGACAAATGGTTTGTACAGATGCTTGTGCAACTTTCAGTTGTTTGAAAATTGCTCCTAAGGAAGAACCAGACTTGTGGAGATCCACAGTTTGAGTTCACAGGTCTTGGCTGAATTGCTTGTTATCGAGGGCAAAAGAACACCTCTAAACGCAGGCCTTTTTACAGCCACAGGTGTGCTGACAACTGGGAAATCACGAGCGTCTAAAAGCCATTGCATTCATTTCTCGAATCTTCCAGATTATTTAAACAGACAGTCAGCTTGCTGTGTGTAAACATTTGATCCAGTGGAATTCTAAAACTAAATAACTAAAGCTGAAGCAAATAATAAGTCTTTAAGCAATCATTTTAATATTACCTTTGATGTGACCAAAGTAGATGCCCTAACTGACTTGGTTGTCCACTAATCCACTAACCGTGGGGTTGGCGGTTCGAATCCCGGCCCGGGTGATCCCATGCCGAAGTGTCCTTGGGCAAGACACTGAACCCTAAGTTGACCCCGATGGCAAGCTAGCACCTTGCATGCAGCTCTGCTACCATTGGTGTGTGAATGTGCTCTCATTAGTAAGTCGCTTGTAAATGTAAAAATTATATTTCTGTAAAGCTGCTTTGAGACAATGTACCATTGTAAAAAGCGCTATACAAATTGATAAATTAAATTAAAATTACTTGCCAAATGAAGTGTGGAGTTGTGAAAAACTGAGCTTGAATATCTTTAGGCTAGGTGTATGTACACTTCTGGCTTGTAGGTGCATTGTAACTGCACATGTCAGAAACCTGTGCATTCAGAATCATTCATGGTTCTGATATCAATACCTTGCACATTAATATTTATGTATTATTTGAATTTCAGCTTCTATTACTGTCAGTTATATAAAAAAAATATGTATATATATATCAACACCTTCTGACCAGAATCAAGAATTCAACAGCAATATGGTATAATGAGTATATACAAACAAATAACACGCACAGTGTTTTAAAATAACATGGACATAAGAAAACCAGATCAGGTCTCTTTAAGCCCCAAGAAATGTCAGAACTATATTAATTATGAATAATGAAGTCATTAAGGGGGAGCTCAACTGAAAGAACCGGTGTTTTACAGATCTTTTAAATGCACAGTGATAAACAACACATTTTCCAGAATACAAAGCTGATCTAAAATATCTTAAAACTGCTATAATACACTGCGTCCAAACCCTGGTCTTGAGAGTTACTTTTAATCCGATCACAAACCAGTCTTTTCATTTCCACCTGCAATCTATTAGATTTACACAATTTGCTTCCGTGTACACGCTATTCATCTTGGTAATGAATTTGTCCAGCTTGCACTTTATAAACACTCTAAACTGTATAAACATCCTATGGGCCCACCACTCGTGGGGTGAATCGCGGGGGTCGGGTGCGCTGTTACATGGGTGGCAGTGAAAGTCAGGGGCCTCGACGGACCAGACTTGGGCGGCAGAGGCTGGCTCTGGGGACGTGGAACGTCACCTCTCTGTGGGGGAAGGAACTGGAACTTGTGCGGGAGGTGGAGCGCTACCAGTTAGATCTGGTGGGGCTTACATCTACACACAGTCTCGGGTCTGGAACCGTACTCCTGGATAGGGGATGGACTCTATTCTACTCCGGAGTTGACCAGGGTGTGAGGCGCCGGGCGAGTGTGGGGAT
>JAFFST010044813.1:73545-85897 GCA_022414735.1 Noturus placidus | reverse complement strand
ACACTTAAGTGTGACAAACATGCAAAGGAACAGGAAATGAGGAAGGGGGCAAACACTTTTTCACACCACTGTAGGTAAGCAAGGTCTTCAGGGGCCTCTGAACATTAGAGCAGGTTGTGTTCAAAGTGAACTCTGCAGGGTAGAAGGTTTCCTGCAGGCAGCACCGAAGCTAAAACATATGGACTATGGAACGGGGCATTTGGGTCTCATGAGGGAAGGGGGAGGCAATGAGGGTTCGAGACACACAACGGCTATGCTACAAAACAAAACCCAGACTGCTGTTTAAACAGTGCCTTGGTGTTAACCCAGACTATGGGACTATGCGATAACGATAAAGATACTCTAACAATAGACCCACGAACAAAGAAAATGAATATGTTCTGCTTACATCATCAATCAGAAAACAGGCTCATGTAAACATAAACGTCCTTCGCAGTGAGCTTGAGGTAATAAGCATATTTTATTCTGTCCATTAGGACTTTGCATTTATGTTTCGTCGTTGACGCTACCATATGTGTAGCTGTCCAGTGAATGTTTGCGTAATCCTAAAACACAAACAAATTTATACACACACACACACACACAATAAAGAACAACAACAACTATTTATTCTTGTACCTGACAAAGTATGTCAAGGTGGAGAAGTATACAATATGACCCACCTCATCTATGTAGCAGTGTCGAGGAAGTTTCTAGGAAAGATTCAGGTTTCCTCCTGGTTCTAGATTTCTAAACAGG
Source organism: Noturus placidus (assembly GCA_022414735.1). Classification (NCBI taxonomy): domain Eukaryota; kingdom Metazoa; phylum Chordata; class Actinopteri; order Siluriformes; family Ictaluridae; genus Noturus; species Noturus placidus. Next base: position 85,159 of record JAFFST010044813.1, on the reverse strand, counting down.
TTGCATTTCCAAATTGAGGCTACTTTTTCTGAAAGGAAAACCCACTGTTGTAGGAATCAGGTGGGGTTTAACAAACTGAATTAATGTTTAACATTTCTAACATACATTATATGGCAAAAGGTTTGTAAACACCTGACCATCACATCCAGATGTGATTTTTTTTTTTTTTTACATCCTACAGTATTTGATCCCCTGCTGATTTTGTACGTTTGCCCACTGACAAAAGAAAAGATCAGTCTATAATTTTAATGGTAGGTTTATTTGAACAGTGAGAGAGAGAGAATAACAACAAAAACATCCAGAAAAACGCATGTAAAAATGTTATAAATTGATTTGCATTTTAATGAGGGAAATAAGTATTTGACCCCTCTGCAAAACATGATTTAGTACTTGGTTATGACTTAGTAATTACTTTTCATTTTCAATGCCCTGGTTGAGGGAAGGAGGTTCTCACCCAAGATTTGACGGTACATGGCCCCGTCCATCGTCCCTTTGATGCGGTGAAGTTGTCCTGTCCCCTTAGCAGAAAAACACCCCCAAAAGCATAATGTTTCCACCTCCATGTTTGATGGTGGGGATGGTGTTCTTGATTTTTTCTGGATGTTTTTGTTGTTATTCTGTCTCTCACTGTTCTAATAAACCTACCATTAAAATTATAGACTGATCTTTTCTTTGTCAGTGGGCAAACGTACAAAATAAGCAAGGGATCAAATACTTTTTTCCCCTAGTGTATTGAATCCACCCTTGGTAATATTATAATACCTTCCACCCTTCTCTGAAGGCTTTCTGTTAGATTTTGGAATGTGGCTTTGGGATATTTTGGGCCCATTCAACCACAAGAGCATTAGTGAAGTCAGGGTAAGGAGGCCTGGGGTGCAGTCAGCATTTCAGTTCAACCCATAGGTGTTCAGTGTAGTTGAGGTCAGGGCTCTGTGCAGGACACTCGAGTTCTTCTACTCCAACCTTGGCAAACTATGTCTTCATGGAAGTTGCTTTGTGCACAGGGGCATTGTCATGCTGAAACATGTTTGGGGCCTCTTAGTTCCAGTGAAATACAATGTAATGCTGCAGCATACAAAGACATTCTAGACAATTGTATGCTTCTAAGTTTGTAGAAAAAATTTGGGGAAGAACCACATATGGGTGAAGTTATTTCAAAGGCTGTGGGACTCCAAAGAACCACAGTGAGAGCCATTATCTCCAAATGGAAAAAAAGAACAAAAAACAAAACTTGGTACAGTAATGAACCTTCCCAGAAGTGGCCGACCTTCCAAAATTCCTCCAAGAGCACAGTGACAACTCATCCAGAAAGTCACAAAAGAGCCTAGGATAACATCAAAGGAATTACAGGCCTCTCTTGCACCAGTAAAGGTCACTGTTCATGACTCCACTATCAGAAACACACTGGGCAAAAATGGCCTCCATGGAAGAGCGGTGAGGTGAAAACCACTACTAACCCAGAAGAACATTAGGCTCATCTGAATTTTGCCAAAACACACCTTGATGATCCTCAAACCTTTTGGGAGAATGTTCTGTGTATTCATGAGTCCAAAGTGGAACTGTTTGGAAGACAGGGGTCCAGTTACATCTGGCGTAAACCAAACACAGAAGTCCACAAAAAGATCATCATACCTGTGGTCAACCATGGTGGTGGAGGTGTGATGATGTGGGGATGCTTTGCTGCTTAAGGGCCTGGGCCACTGGGAAACATGAATTCTGCTCTCTACCAGAAAATCCTAAAGGAGAATGTTCGGTCTGCAGTCTGTTAGTTGAAGCGCACTGCATTATGCAGCAAGACATTTCCAAAGCATAGGAGTAAATCCACCTCTGAATGACTCAATAAAAGCTAAATTAAAGTTTTGGAGTGGCCTAGTCAAAGTACTGACTTGAACTAATTGAGATGCTGTGGCAGGCAGTTCATTCCCGAAAACCCTACAATTTGCTGAACTAAAGCAGTCCTGCAAAGAAGAGTGGGCCAAAATTCCACCACAGCGCCGTGAAAGACTGATCTCCAGTAATCGGAAGCGTTAGGTTGCAGTTATTGCTGCTAAAGGCGGCACGACAGGATTTATAAATGTCAGGTGGCAATTAGTTGTTCACATAATGGTAGATAGGTGTTAGATCAGTTCTTTTTTGTTGTTGCTTCAGTTAAAAAAATAAAAATGAAAACAGTATAGTGTGTTTTACTCGGGAGTCCTTTGTTTTATGTTGTATTTCGTTTGAGGATCTAAAACTATTTCGTTTGAGATATATACAAAAACAGAAGACCGGAAATACAGGCGAATACTTTTTCACAGCACTGTACAGTCCCGTATGCTACTGCTGCCCTGTACATCAGAGCTGTTGCACTATGACGTCCACACACTGTTTATACTGCCTAGAATGGGACTTCATTGCTCCAGTTGCACATATAGGATATCCAGTCCTCTCTGAAAGTATTGGAACAGCAAGGCCAATTCGTTTGTTTTTGCTCTACGCTGAATACATTCGGGTTCCAGATCGAACGACGAATATGAGACGAGAGATCAGAATTTCAGATTTTAGTTCATGGTATTTAGAACGTGGTACCTTTGGTGGCAGACCACCTAAACGTTTTGGTGAGCAAAAGTACTGGAACAGATCGGCGTTAAGTAAATAACACTAAATGGCGGCTGTGGCTCAGTGGGTAGAGCGGGTTGTCCACTAATCCACTAATCGTAGGGTTGGAGGTTCGATTCCCGGCCCGCATGACTCCACATACCGAAGTGTCCTTGGGCAAGACACTGAACCCTAAGTTGCCCCCGATGGCAAGCTAGCACCTTGCATGCAGCTCTGCTACCATTGGTGTGTGAGTGTGTGTGTGAATGGGTGAATGAGACACAGTGTAAAGCGCTTTGGATAAAAGCACTATATACTGTAAGTGCGCCATTTACCATTTACTGATCTGCTTGGATATCCCTTGCTTGCGATAACCAGATCAATCCGGTGACCCGCTCACAACACCAGACGGTTGCATTTGTTGATGTCAAACCCAAATGTCTTCAATGTATAGCGAAAACATTAGAATTGGTCTTGCCGTTCCAGTACTTTCATATATATATATATATATATATATATATATAGTATGACTTATTTCTTATATTACCATCTAATAAGGAAGTAACAAACCCAGTTTTTGTTGTATTTGTTCAATGACAATAAAGATACTCTGTTCTGTTTTATTCCCCCCCCCCCCCCCATCCTCTCCTATTTTGACCACACCCCCTTTCATCACTGATGAGCTCCACCCCCGAGGTGCAGCGCGCTCCTTAAAGTCTGCGCTCAGTGGAGCGCAACCGGCAGCGCACCGTGTGAGGACAGGAGGGAAGAACCGAGGATCCACACAGACGACTGAGGACCAAGAGAGAGGAGATCAGGAAAGTTCGGACCTAACGCACTGAATTGAAGATCTGAGCTTCAGCATGCCGCGGTTGAGGATGATGGCGGTGTGGTGGTGGTCTTGGTGGTGCTCCTGCGCCGTTTTGATCGCCGCAAACTTCACGATGGAGAGCGACTTGAGCTCGGCTTTCGTGCACCGAGCTCTGCGCAGCCAGGAGCGCCGGGAAGTGCAGAGAGAGATCCTGTCCGTGCTCGGGTTGCCCCGGCGGCCGCGTCCTCACTCTCCAGAGCGGCGCACGGCGGCTCCCATCTACATGCTGGAGCTGTACAACGCGGCGCTCGAACCCGCTGCTTCCGGTTTCTCTCGCGCTGCCGCGGCTCCGGTTCTGGCTCCTGCTCCACCATCGGCACCGACACGACGTGACCAGCGCTATCTGAGCGACGCCGACATGGTGATGAGCTTCGTCAACATGGGTGAGTGCAGGACTTTTGTCTCCAAGGTTTTAAACATGAAGTGTGTGTTTGTTTGCACAGCTAAACGTTTGGATCCGTCCGGTTCTCTTAAGATTTCCTAACGCAACTGTTTATTACATCATACTTATCCAAAATGTAACTTTACGCACTTTTACGCACACTCCTAATCTGATCTAAACACTGACCTCAACTGTTATTGTCTCCTTTGGAGAAGAAGCATCGCCACACCCTCCTAACGACTGTTTTGATCATATTGTGGGTGTTCCTTTAAACATGTGACCTGGAAAACATGAAAACCTTTTCAATTCAATAAAAAAAAAAAAGCTGTCGTGCCTGGAGCTAATTATTTTGTTGTTGTTGATGTTGGTTTGTTTATTCTCTGGCAGCTGGCGTTTAAACCAGTGCTCTCAGACTCGGCTGTAAGACTACATGGATATTTAGTATAAAATTTGCAGGGAATTATTATTTTTTTTTTTTTTTCAATTTTGTATGACGAGATTCTAAATCGCGAGGGCAAATGAGCGAGGTTCGATCTTAAAACTTGGTCTGTGGGAGTTAAAAAAGAAGTCTCCGTAGGTCAGCATGAGGCAGTACAACATCTGCACTTAAGGCTTAAGATCAAGTTTCATTAGGAAAGTAAACTACAACAGAAAGCAGAGGACCTTGCCGTGCTGCACTGTCTCCCAGAGCTGTTTCATGAGATGATATAGATCTGTTTGGATCCCGAAAGACATTCTGGTATGTCAATATACACTGTAATGGCTCGTTTTCTCTCTCTTTTTTTTTTTTCCTCACCAGACGGTTCACATGGCTGCTTTCCATGCCTCTTAGAAGGCTGTAAAACGAAGAATTTTTCTTTTGTTCGGAGGTAATGGTTTACCATTTCGAGAATCCAAATCTGTGCTGTGTAGAGGGCTTTTCACAAGGCTTAGTCTGGCATGACTAAAATTTGAGAAGGCATTTTTGACCTCACGGGGGTAAGATAAAGCTGTTAAGAGATAAAGACCAGTTTGGGAGACCCTCAAGTGTGTGGGGTTTTTTTTTTTGTACGAGTGGGAGAGAGATGGGATAAACACTGACCGGTGAAAGATTATATTGTTGTAATAGTAGTAATAAGTATTCTTATAAGTATTATTAGTAGTAATAGTAGGCTTGGCGTGTGCGTGATCCCAGGTTTGTGTGTGGATCATGAAGAAGGTCTGCATGTATTCAGAGAGCTGTGAGCATGACTGGGGACTTCCCTGGACATTACTGAACTTATCAAAGCTGAATTCTGCCTTTGTTTCCTTTGGAAACTATAGCATTGCCTGTGTTTCTCTGTAGCGAGGGAGCATTCCTGTAGTGGACACGAGTCTCCTTCCCCTCTCTGTCCTCCCTTCCTTTTATCCACAAGCCTTTTTTTTTTTTTTTTTTAGTGGCAATTTCATTTCATGCCTCAGAGCAAAGAACTTAATGTTTCAGCCCAAATCTCTTTCAATGGTGCACGGTGGCCTCTGAAAAAGTTCTGCTTTGTTAGCAGAGCCAGATGTCACTTGTGTAAGGTCTTTAAAAAAAACCAACAACACCACCATGTTACCGTTGAGACACGGATATGATGTGAGCTTATAAGGAATCCACAGCGGGGGGAGAAAGTCTTTAAAAACGGTGTAGGCTTCGTTCAGGATCACTGTTTTCATTCTCCATGTTGTGCTGTTGATTGACAGGATAATTTCCTCCTCTTGTTGAGATATGTGTTGAGGCAGGCAGCCCTGTGTTCAATCCAGGACCACCCTAAATGACTGTATTAAAAGTATTTGCTTCCCACAGAACCACAGCTACTAGGAACAGAGTTAAGACGCGTACCTCGGAGTTGCGTTTTTTTGGTAGCGTGTGCGTTTCAGACCATCTTAACCGTTTCTTGCGTTAATATTCGAGCACTTCGACAGGTTCAGTCTGAAAAACGCGCCGATGCAAAAATGCGAACGCTGATGGGTTTTTTTTTTTCGTTTCAACTAGTCGACAATTAGTGGTTCCGAAGATAAATCCAGAGGGAAAGAAATGAGATGATCCATTGTACAGGATACAGCGTTGAGTCAGTACAACAATATAAATAGTACTGTAACCGTACAATATAAGCAGTTCACCACGTTAATGGGGTTTAAAATGTTTTCTCGTGCTGCAGTAGAATCACTTTAATGGTAAAGAACTGAATAAGTGAGTAAGTCAAGACTAATGTCTCGTAGACCTTGCAGTCGGAAGACCAAAACTTCACGTCCGATAGAACCTGTGAAGCTCAGAGTCCATCCAGCAGACCAGCTGTAGAGCAGCGTCGAAGCTTCTGCTTGGAACCCAGTCGGCGTTCATTTTTCCCAGCTTGTGTTTTACCTGGGAATGTGCCATGGATTGCTGCAGATGTGTCTGAGGGGTTTTGTTTTTTTTTTTTTCTCAGCAAGAGCCAGCTGTTCTCTGGAAAGGGAAGAGCGTCTGCAATCTGTTCTTTCTTACCGTTCACACACGGCTGCCTCTTCAACATGATCCTTTTTCAGTTAGTTACGAGTAATGAATGGTTACGGCTAGGGTTACCAGGTGGGCTTGGACCCCCTTTTTGTTTTTTTTTTTATGAGTGTTAATTTTGGTTTTTACTTGTATAAAGTCCAGCGATATTCTTTTCGTGCTGGAGATTTGCTACGTGTGAGATCAGGTCACTCTCACTCTTTTTAGTTTCAGACCGTTCTTTGCACGTTGTGATTTTCAGTGATCAAAAATGAGGTTTGATGTGGATTAAAACACACTTGTTTTATAGAGTTTCGTCTTAAGCGTTCCTGAGAAGACCAGTGTAAGCACCTGAACTCGTGTCGCAATACTTAACCCCCCCCCCCCAAAAAAAAAGAAAGAAAGAAAAAGAAAAGGTTACAACAGAGTGAATCCCTGCAGCTCGGTGTAACTCTGTGGAGAAGCAGTCACGCTCCAAATGTTTATGCTGATAAGCAAGCTCGGCCAAGTAACGCTGAAATCCGATTATTCCTGCGAATATAATTCTCAGAATGCCCTCTTTTAAAGTGTTGTTAATGTGAAACATTCTGCAAAGACTTGTAGGAATATGTATTTTTACTTCGCGTAATAAATATAATGTCTATGTATGTGGTTTTATGTTTTTGATATGGTTTTGACTAATCTTACAACACCACCATATAAATGTTTCTATGGTTGAGAGAATCCTCTGAGTAATTACAATGTTATATAATAACATAATTATATAATAAAAATGTTAAAGTATTTCATTAGTTATTATGCTCTAAAGCATTGCTGATGTACCAGCACAGCTCAGAAGAAAGTCCTAAAACTCTAGAGTGTGATGGTTTTCTGGTTCATTGCGCCCCCACCCGCCCAATTTTTGCACCAAGCAACAATAAAAAGCAGCAAGATACAGTAAGTCTGTTGTGATGGCTATTTCATAATACCGATATTTAATAATACAATATTTAATACCAATTAACAAGTATACCCACCAATGAGTTGTACCTCTAGGGTTAGGGTTAGTACCGCTATCTTGTTTTCGATTGGCTCACAACACTGAGGCTTGTGATTTCAAAGTTCTCATGGATAATTCTGTGCTTCAGAAATGGATGGGAAGGCAGAAGTCCAGAAATGCATCCTTTTCAACCCCTGTGTGTACCAGCTACAACCTTAGCACATAATTGCATTCGCATTACATTTACATTTGCAGAATTTAGCAGACGCCCTTATCCCAAGCGACTTGCATTTCAAGCTCAACGGCCCAACAGCGGCAGCTTGGCGATGCTGGTGCTTGAACTCACGACCTTCCGATCAGTAGCCTAACGTCTTTACCACTGCGATGCATAATGTATTTACCTCCTCAAAACCGCAAACCCTATAGCCCAAGGGTCTTCAACGTTTTCCAGGCCAAGGACCCCCAAACTGATGGCGAGATGGAGCGGGGACCCCCTAATTATATATATTGTATGAAATTGTGTAATATCAAACTGGTACCAAAACTTTTGCGACCCCCTGTTGAAGACCTCCGTTATAGCCGATGTTATTGCTTTAACTAGCGAATACGTTTGCATGTCGACTGATCTAAAGCTAATACTTACTCTAAAGCCAATGTATATCACACGACTCATTTAAAAGTGACGTAGTGCTACTTTGTTGACTGTTGAGGCTGTGAGCAGCTGTGTTGTTTGGATGTCTCGTTTTGAACTCAGCCACACAGGAGACCGTACCGAGTTTCCAAGGAGGAATTCCGAGTCGAGGGTTTGGGGTTTTTTCCTATCTCGAGTTTGGAATGTAATCGAATGCATCTTTCATGCCCTGCGTCCTTTCCCCTTCAGTGAATTGGTTTGCGTTTTGCATTTGGTCTCACCGCTGCTTTATCTGGAAAGGCTGAAATTTTTTTGTATCACAGTACGAAGGCATCAACAACAACAACTAAAGCGTAACCATTGCCACGTCTGGATTCGTATAGTTAAGTTCATCCTAACTGACCGTGATGCTCACTCTACCGTTTATCAGTAAACATGTTGAGATGAAATTCTTTCTGCTTTTATCACCGCGCACACTGGAAGCAGTTTAAACGTGATCTGTATGGTGTGCTGAAACCCTGCTGTTATAATTGTTGAGCGTTGATGTTAATTAGCATGTTTACCCGGCACTGTAATTTCTCATCGCATCAACCTATGGGCTTTGAGTGAACTGTTGAAGTGTGTGTGTGTGTGTGTGTGCGTGCGTGCGTGCGTGCGAGGAGCAGTCCGCATATCTGAACGCTGATCTTTGTGCCTAATGGCCTTTAACATAAACACAGCAAACCCTTACAAGCAATTATTGCCTCCACAAAATGCCGGCGCTTTTCTTTCCAGTGTTCAATTGCGGTGAAATAAATGACTCTCTTCCTTCAGTATGCACCCGGCTTAGAGAGAGCTTATTTCCCCCCTCCCGTTTTCACTCACCGCTGGCTATGCATGTTCATTATTGCGCGATGATGGAAACAATTTGAGCACGTGCATTGCGGCCGTTCTGTAGGCTATGATGTCATACGTGGCAGCACATGCAGGCAGGATGTGTGTAAAAAAGCAGCAGTAATCATGGTTGTCATTATTATTGACTGACCCCCACCAGCACACACACTCACACACACACACACACACACACACTTTACAGGCCTATTTCCTTTGCACAAAGCACCGGAACCTGGCATCAGAAAGCTAAAACTGTGCTTTTTCCATCAGCAACCTACTTTTTTTTTATTTATTTATATTCGAAATAGTTTTTGGTACCTGTTCAAGATTTTCGAAGAAGGACTTACGGTTTCGTTGATGGTGACCAAAAATACACAGAACTACTTCTTTTATACGGATGCAGTACTGGTACTAGTACCTGATCTGTTCCCCACCTGATCAGTTCCAGTACTAACATGCAGCTGGTCTGGAACTGAACACTAGTGATGTCAGGATCCAGGGGCTGGGTGTTATTTTGTCGCAAAAATTCAAATGTTTAAATTTTTACATGGCCACCATTAACATAAATAGTGCAAGTGGTCGTTGGAGTGCTGAATTAGTGATGCGTTATGAGTCTGTAATACTGTATGTGCTACATATTTAAAAATATATATATATTTATATATATATAAATAACGTAATATTTATATGGTGGGTGGAAATTTCTAGAAACATTTACATTACTTTAAGACATCACGTCATGCATCTGGGAAGTGGCACATCTACTAACAAAATGTCTTAAAAGTCCCTTAAATTAAAGTCCCTCTTGGGTCGAGCACTAGGTTTGCAAGGAGGGGAAAAGAGAGTCGACTTTTTATCTATCTATCTATCTATTTAAAAAAAATGAAATAAAGATCGCTTCTAAAGAGCTGTGGACAATGAGAAGATGCTGACGCTGAACAGATTTTATCCTGTATTTAAGGAATGAAACGCTTGGGCGTGCTCTTGTAGGAAAGTAGCCAACGACTACAACGACTACTTATCGTTTGCCAGTGCTAACGATTTATTTACCTTTTATACCACGTTTTATTTGTTTATAGTTGTATGGACCGTCCATAAAACAAGTTAGTTCCTATTATCGCTTACATTATAGCGGTTATAAACTGCTCCCTTAGTTGTATCGTGAAGTTAATAAGACAGTCAGTAACACTGTAAAGTGCAACATCTGACACTGGAGACTCCTTTCAGGCATTTTAAATAAATGTCTTGTTCCAGAAACTTCAGCTTGTAGAGATCGATGAGGTGGTGATCCGTTCGCATCTCCTCTGGTGTTGGTGGTAAACGAACTAGGACGACAACCTCGAGTTGCCTTGACTCGTGTCCAGTTCTTTGTTTCTGAACGCGGGTTGTAAAAACACTCTGTAGGTGTTGCCTTTCACCTTTTGCACCAGAAAAGCAGGGTGCTTCCCCCCCCAAGGATAAACGGATTGTGTAGCACTGAGAAAACAATTTCCCAGAAACCTTCAGGAAAGGTTGAGCTTGTGCCACATGCTGGAAAGTCTGAGAGGTTCTCAGCCGGCCCGGGGTGGGGACGACACTCGGCCAACATCTGCCAAGGGTTCATTCTGAAATCATGGATTTTCCTCAACAAAGTCACTTACTCACATAAACACTGGAGTTATTTTTTTCCCTTCATTGAGGGGTTTTGCTGCTTTGTAGGGTGTGTGGATAAACATGCTCATAAAATGTCATCCTGTTGAACAAATGTGACAAACATCACGGTGTGTCCTTCTACACCTCCTTCTGCGAAGTACTCCGAGAACGACTGATCGAGAGATTCATTTGTGTTTGTGAAGACATCTGGACACGATGCTGCTTTAGAAATGAGAAGCGGTCGATCGTAAACAGTCATGCCTCGTCATGGTATATTTTTATTTCTGAGAAAAAGTAAATGTTTACATCTCAGCCTCCTTCCTCCGTGCGTCATGTTTGGATGACGAGGAAATATTCAGCAGACTAACATCCATCGTAATAAGTCGAGCGGTTGAGGGAAGGGAGAATTTTAATCCAGTTCCTGTTGCTCTAAAATTGTGGTTCATGATGCCTCGGAGAATTTGGCCCAATTTGGGACGGGGAACGCTGTCGGAGGCCCTTTTCAAGGAGGTTATTTTTTGCACTTTCACGAATGAGACCAGGATGTTGGCGGGGAGTGCAGTCAAGGTCACTGGCGGATTAGCAAGGGATATAAAGGCCATAAGGGCCACTACTTACGACTCCCGAATAACCTGTGCATTAATCTGTGTGTGTGCGCGTGACGAAGAAAGCGGAAAGTGTGTGTGTGTGTGTGTGTGTGTGTGTGTGTGTGTACAGTATATGTGTGTCTGTGCAGATGGGGCACTGCTAGGTTCCGGGCCAGGCCTTTTTTCAGAGCTTTTCTTGTGGTCACACATGTGTGTGATTTGAGCCCATAGCCAGGCTCAACCACCCCCTCTCCCTTTCCCTTCACCCCTCCCAAACTATGTTCCCATAATTCATGTGGCCCTGAGATCCGACTCGGCTTATGGAAGCAAACATTTCTTTTTTGGCCGCAGTGATGTGGGCGCACCAATCAAGCGTTAGTTCTGCGTGCGATTGCTCAGCCATTCTGACAGTGCGGTCTTTCATTTTACGAGAGGACTTCTGTTCAGAGTTGTGTGTGGTGTGTGATGTGTGGTTTGGCCTAGATATTCAGAATAGAACGAGGACACACGGATGAGTGCATCGAGGCAACTGAGACCATTACATCCGCTGGCTTAAGAAGTGTGCAATGTTGTTTCCACTTCCTCAGCTACAGTACTCCCCCCCCCCCC
>JAFFST010044813.1:45518-59159 GCA_022414735.1 Noturus placidus | reverse complement strand
GGGGGGGGGGGGGGTGTAGTAAAAGTCCTCTCCAAAAATCACCTCTGGATTAGAGCATCTGCAAAAAAAACCCTTCAAATGTAAATTATCAGGGATTTAGATAAAGTAGTACACAAAATATTGAGGAAACCGCTATGCAAGTGCTTCTGTAGATGTAAGACATGAACTTTTAGACTATTTAAAATAAATAATTTATTTGAGAATGAGCTGAGACAGAGTTGATGAAGGACTTCCATGTGTTGAATTTTGTGTTTCTCAATAACGTGTATGACGTCTGAGTATTTCATTCCATCCGTTTGATATAAAGGCAAAAGAAAAATTGTAGTATTTTTTTTTTCAAGAAACAGAGAGAGAGCACAGACCAAGATTAACACTTATTAAAAATGATTTCAAAATCAGATTACAACGCTTACAACCTCGTGTGTGTGTTCTAATGAACCCTCTAATGTACTAACTATTCATTCATCATTCATCTTAAAGCATATGATTCAGTAACTGCAGTGAATCTAACAGGAAATGTGTGCAGTTATGAGAGGAATGATTATAAATCTGGACGTTTCCTGAGAGTTTAAGAACAAGAACAGGATGCAACCACATAACGCCATATCCCAGTACAGGGCAGAGACCGTAGCAGGCACGTTTCATGAAATCAAACCTTTTATATGTCCTAGCATCAAAATGCAAAACGATGTCTTCTGTGCAAGTGCTATGAAACCAAACAAACCAAGAACAGTCTTGTGATCAATGCGTCTTCTTTATTAAAAATGAATAAATAAATAAAAGTCTTTACAAAAAGAAAAGAAATGACTCGACAAGAAAACTTTCCAGTGAAGCAACTTTCTAAGGAATGCATCACGATCAGAAAACCCTGATGCTCAATGCCTCATCCTTATGCACTAAACAAACAAATAAATAAATAAAATCTTATGGAGAGAAAAAAATATCTTTTTCTTAAAGAGGTTTGTAGTACGCATTTTCATCTACTATTAAATACATCATATAGAAAAGTGAAGCGACATGATCACCCCTAAAGAAATGTTCAACATAATGTGCAAACTTGAGACTAGGTGAGACTATCGAGACTATAAATAATAGAGAAATAAAACATGTGTGAAATACTGAGTCACTGTGTAAGTCAGTGGCACGAATCGTAAAACTTACACATGAAAAGTGTGTGGAGAATAAATGATACTCACAGATCTGCAGAATTAATACCGTATACTGATACTCATCCATCCTGTTCAGACCATCGTACTCTACATTAAACAGCTATCTGAATGATATCTGATTAATGCCTGTGTGTGTGTGTGTGTGTGTATATATTCTTCAGGAAATTAAGTGTGTACTAAATGCTATCTTGACGCTCGTAGAGAGAAAAAGTGCTGACAAAATTGCACAATAGTGTAGACACACTGCAGACACATGCTCATGCACATCAGGTCATTAATGCATTCTCTTACCAAGATTACAGACTGGCTCCATTTAAACTAAACCTGATTAATACTTAACACTTATGTTAAGTATTGTATATTAAACAATATCCTAATGACATTTCTGACTTAATAAAAATCTTATAACTCTTTGTACACTTTCCAATCTGAAATATAGGTGTGTGTATAGAATGCCATCTTGAAGCAATTGCATAATAGTGAGTACACACACACACACACACACACACACACACTACTTTACAAATGCATGACTTACCTTGTTGTTCCCAGATGAACACAACGGTCTGGTCTGATGCAGCACCAGGAGGAAGTGCATAGAGTTTTGATGCAGACGTGCACACAAACTGTTATCTTTCATTCCTCCTACTCTCTCTCCCTCACTCTGTCTCTTCCTCTCTCTCTTTCTTTTGCTCTCTCACTCTCTCCCACTCTCCTCTCTCAGCTCACGCTATCCAACACCTCTCAGCTTGTGCCCTTTCTCTCTCTCTCTCTCCCTCCCTACCGTTCTCTCCATCATTGCAAACCGTATATTAATAAACATTAATGCAGTTTCACTAGTAGTGGGCGAAAAGCTGTATCGTGTGTCCATTGCGTAATGTGTGTGTGTGTGTGTGTGTGTGTGTGTGTGTGTGTTTGTGATACATACATAACCATATATTTCTTCTTTCTTTATCATAATCTTGATGTGCAGCGGATTTATTTAGAATAGTCACACCTTAACGAGGCCAATGTTGTTTAGTGACTACTGCGTGTTGAGCTGAAATGTCACACACATCGTAACACATGGTTCAATAATGAGAGATCAAAGTGTGTTACTCCTAACTTTACATCGTGCAATTTAGCTTGTGTGACTGAAGTAAAGCCCCCACACACACACACAGACATGAAGAGGGATTCTCTGTTTGAGTCATATCTCTGATCGTCTGCCCACACACACACACACACACACACACACACACAAACACAAACTACACTACTCAATGTAAAACGAGGTGTCTCCAGAGTGCTCGCATGTATGTGTGTGTCCGTGTGTTTGTGACATTTAAGCCTAATGCTGATTGTTATGTTTTGCACTGTGCCCACACATTTTTAACAACTGTGGTAAACTGTCTGTCTGGTCCAGAGTGCAAGTCAGTGCAAATTGCAGAGCTTTATTTTGAAAATCAATTCAGAAAGCCAACATGAATATTAATCACTGATGTAATTGTCATTAACTTTCATTTAAGTCTTTAGAAAACCGTGCCAGTACCTGAATAAATTCTGAAATAAATGAAATATTACAGGTCATGCACATTACCAAGGATACCAGCAGTGTGTGTGTGTGTGTGTGTGTGTGTGTGTGCTTAGCTGTGTGTCTGCATGTGGGTGTGAGAGAATAAATGTTATGTCAGCAAACCAGACCTGGCTGGGCAAACTACCTTTTTTTAATAAAATAGTAGCTTAGCTAGTCTATGAACAAAAATAGCTATGCTAAAGTTATTTAAAATAACCACTGGAAGGGTCCAGTGTCTATAATCAATCAGCAATAGTGAGGTTATTAATCCTCAAATGTTTATTTCTTAGCTGTAAGTCACTTAAAAGGGTCGGCTAGATGATACCTCCATGATTGAGGTAAAAAAAAAAAGAAAATAATCAGTTAATTTAATTTTTAAGCTAGATTTAAGTAATTTACTATTTTTAAGTATTTACTTTACTATCCTATATAACCTATAGTTATGTTTCACAAATATAGCTACATTAAAGCTATTTAAAATAGCTATTGATTCAAACAGGGTTGAGCAAGCTACTATATTAATGTACTTGGCTAAGCTACATCATAGTTATTTTAAAATAGCCATTAAAAGCTTGTAAAATCTAGCCAAAAAGCAAGAGTAAGGTTCTTAATCCTCAAATTATTGGAACAAATAAAGCGTCTTCTAAATGAATAAACGCAGACATAAATGGGAAATGGAAATGTTTACCTCAGAAAAGTGTATGTAGCTAAACTACAAGCTACATGACATGACATGACAGGGGGAAATATAAAAGAAAAAGATATAAAGGTATATATATATATATATATATATATATATGTATATATATATATACAGTATATATATGTATATATATGTCATACATGAAAAGATTCCCTTTTAATTCATTTTGTTTCATGATTTATTTGGTTAAGCTAGTTTTTAAAAAAGGTTTTCCTAGACAAAGTCTTTTAAAAGCTTTATATATCTAGACCCAGCAGCAAGATTTTAGGCTCTCAAACCTTGATTTATTTGATAACAGCACCTACTGCATGAATAAACATAGATGTAAATGTAAACATTTACCTCAGAGAACTTTAGAAAGCTAAGCTACAGGCTATGTGACAGGACACTGACATCTATCAAGTACATCGAAAAAAAATCTGTTTTATATTTTATTTATATTTATATAAATAAATGTATATAAATTTATATATTTATTCAAAAAAGAACACACAATAACCTGTTAGGTGACTCTTGGTCACAAACATGGATCTGATTTCTACATGGGAAAGCTAATTACTCTGACCAGGATAAAGCCGTTACTGAAGATGAATGAATGAATTAATGAAAGCGTACTAGTGACTCTCCAAAATCATAGATTAGCTAAATGAATGTTAATCCTTCAGAAATAGCTCCCAGGCATATGTTAATCTCCATCTTCAAGCTACTTCACCATTGTAAAATCAGCTACAGTGACTCCAGAAAGAAAGCTCAACGCCTTATTAGAAACTACAGCTAGGGTCATCTCCTTCTCTTCATGTAATACCTACATTAGAAATGTTGCCAGCTAAACTACAAGTTACTCTGCACAGCACAATGAAAGCCATCCTTCAGAGAAACATATCTGATACATTAACTCTATCCTTTACAGAAACTTTGATTCACTGAAGCTACATGTATTGGTCAAATCGTCTGCTATAACTACTAATAATCCAAACAGTCTTCCAGTCAGACATTTGTCTGGGATTTTTGTTTTGTTTTTAAAGAAACAGCTTCTTAGTTTACCTCCTACTCCATGGCTAAGCTACTATAAAACAACAAACAGACAACTAAGCTATAAATAATAATACAAAAAAATTAACTAAGGTAAATTAAAGCTATTCATTACAGGTTACACGGCCAACTAAATTAAATCTATATCAGTGATCAACGCATCCTCTTTTATGAATAATAAGTAATAATAGCAATAATCTGGGTTAGCAAAACAGGGCTAATAAAAACACAACAAAACACAGCTCCACTGCTAGTATCGAATTTAAAACGAGAAAAATAAATACAAATAAAAAGCCAACGCTTTTCTTCTGAGCAGTCTACTTGCAACTTCACATAACAAATTGGTCTGTGTGCCTGTGTGTGTGGTTTTGATGAGAAAATGTGAGTGGTTAGCAGCAAACAGATAATGCAGTGTTATTTAACACCCACCTGAACACACTGCATACTATCAGAGACTAATCAGTCATTTGCATTCATTTCATAAAATCCACAGAAATGCCAATTGTCAGCCCTGGTCTTTTTTTTTCTCAGGTCAGTGCTAAGAGGGTTGACTCATTAGCAGCTATTAACCTTAAGTCAATTGTGCTTACAGACAGAAAAACATAAGCTGATGAATAAAATCTAAAAATAAATACATAAATAAATAACCTGGTTACAAGCTAATAGTTGTGTTTTTTATGAAGGAGTAATTCAGCATTTATGTTATTAGAGTGTGTGGTTAAAATAATCATTTATACAAACTGCTGAAGGTTGGGGCACAACGTTATTAGAGATGTACAAATATGTATTTTCTTCATTTCTCTTCTTCTTCTCGTTTGGATGAAGGTGACATGTTCATGTTCAGTATGAATAATGAGTATTATAATTAATTTAATTAATCAATTTGTATAGCGCTTTTTACAATGGACATTGTCTCAAAGCAGCTTTACAGAAATATCATTTTACATTTACAAGCGACTTACTACTGAGAGCACACACACACACCAATGGTAGCAGAGCTGCATGCAAGGTGCTAGCTTGCCATCGGGGGCAACTTAGGGTTCAGTGTCTTGCCCAAGGACACTTCGGCATGGGATCACCCGGGCCGGGATTCGAACCTCCAACCCCACGATTAGTGGATTAGTGGACAACCCGCTCTACTGACCCGAGCCACAGCCTCCCTATAATTGATTATAGCCAGTTCAGTTCTTCTTTACCGATGGTTTACAAAGTGGGGTTCGTGATTTAGTATGATTATTTTTCTCGTTTATTACAGTGGTGGAAATCACAATACGACACACACATTTAAATCAGGAAATGACAACACACATCATCAAAGTTATTACATTTACTAATTATCCTGTTTGTGGTCACTTGAATTGAATGTTAATCCAAACTTCAGTGACTGTGTGGGAAAAATCAGGAATAAAAACCTCTAAAGCTTTAATAAACAGTCCACATAATATGTTTATTGTTTGTATGGTTGGATTATGTCCATAAAATTGTACTGATCGAGCTGAGTGGAATTTATTTTACAGTTAAACTGATCAACAAAAAAATTTGAGAATCATGTTCTTCATGCACAGAGGGTGAAATGACTTTTAGTTACCAGAAGATGGCGATGTAAACAGTAGTCTGTCATAGTCTTAGTGAAAAACAGGTTAGGTTCAAGGACAAATGTTATGAAAGGACAACCCTTATTAATAAAGTACATCAACCAAACCAGACTCAAATCATGTTCCTATAAGTGACAAATTTGACATGGTGGCCTCACACATTCAGTGTTGTGGGTTCAAATCTCACCTCTGCCGTCTCTGTGGAGTTTTCATGTTCTCCTCCTGCTTCAGGGGTTTCCTCCGGGTAGTCTAGTTTCCTCTCCCAGTCCAAAGACAAGTGTTGTAGGCGCATAAGGCATTTCCAAATTGTGCAGTTGTGCCCTGTGAAGGGTCGGTACCCTCTCCTTGGTGTTTCCTAGGTTCTCTGTGCTAGGCTCCTCGTGACCCTGTGTAGGATAAACAGTAGAGACAATGGATGGACTTAATATTGAAACAACAGGCCAGTGAAAGGTCAGTGAACGTTCTGTGATCATATCTCAGAGATTAGATTAGATTTATGTGCAGTAGTGTAGTGCAGTTTAAACCAGGGTGTTTCAGGAAGATAATGAAGATTCACCTAATATAATGTACAGTAGTGGGCATGTTATTTGTAGAAGGAGCAGGAAACCATCTTACAGGGTTTTTTAACACTGTTCAGCTACGAGCTTGGTTTAGATTCAAACCTGTTCTGCCTATAACATATTTTGACCCCAGATTTTAACATCCAGTAACAACATCTTGGTTGAAATACATGCAAAAGAAAGCCGGTAGTTTTCAGAACTATATACAGTATAGTCTAAAATGTCACCATGTAAAGGGGATTCCCAGACCATACAATTAAAGTTAAGACATTGAGTAGGTGTAAATGTGATAAGTAACAGTCTACTTTCTAGTTGTAATAAATATATAGTAAGTAACCTGGAAAAAAAATCATAAGCATAAATGCGATGGAAATTAATATACTTATATATTTATTTATTTATAGTTGGGGGACTTGCTCTGCATCATTGCTTTTTCTATTAATGACTGAACCTGTTTCCTGTCAGAGTTATACCCTGGGACAGACTGAGAGAGACTGAATGAGAAAGAGCAGGTCTAGGTTCACGAAACTTAAACCCTCCTTTTCCTGTTGCATAAATCCTTCCCTCCCCTCTGCCTTTTCTTACATGGTATTGTCCTGGCAATGAGTGAGCTCTCCCCTACGAATGACCACATGGTACGCTCTACTGGCCTAAGCCCTCTGTCTTCAGTCTCCTAAGTTAGACTGTGTGTGACAGGGATGAAGGGATGAGCTTCATTTCTGGGAATGTGTCAGGATTCTGAAAATAAGCCGAGAGAGTGAGGACATGAGAGTGTATGTTATGGTGGACTTGCTTGGTGCTGATGCTTTGCACAGTGTCTAACTAAGGATCCAGTCCTGCGTGTGGCTCCTCTGTTCCATCACCTGTGTGTGTGTGTGTGTGTGTGTGTGGGTGTGTGTGCACATCTGGACACACAGGGATCATGAACTCAAAGGGGGCAAACCTGCACAACAAACGTCAGCCATGTAAGTATATACTTCACTCTTCAATGATCGAGATTCAAAATATTCACCAAAAGAGGATTAACACTTGATGTGTGGAGAAGATCTTGTGGCTATACAGTATGATAAAACAATCCAATGTAATAAACAGCCGTATAAGTCTACCTAAGTTTCTAAACAGTGAAATTGTCTTACAGGAAAAGAGCACTATTCATTATTTATTCTATGTACTGAAGCATTGTTTCATGTCATGAAATATAGATTACAGCTATGTACAACATACAGATAGATGTTTCTATCATAACATGGTGTTAAACATCGTTCCTGACTCCAAGTCTTGGTCAGTTATTCCATGGTTCAATATTATAATAAACCTAATATCAAGACTGAGAAATGTTCTTTTATTGGGCTCAAGACAGAGACATTCTTTTCAGTACTTCTCTAACACAATAAAATGGTCTAGTGTTAGCGTTATTGTGACAGGTTAAAGGTGCAGTCAGAGATTCAGCTTAAAGTTACAGTAACAAACTACAGCGACGATCAGAGATTTCATCTTAAAGATGCTGTCAGCGATTTTCTCTTCAAGTTAAAATTCTCTGTGCTTCTCATGTGTTGAGCATGTTTCGGTGTGGCTTTTCTCCAGGTCCTGCAGTTTCCTCACACCTTCCAAAGATATTGTGATTGTCTATGCTAAATCGCCATGAGATCCGCCCAGTATTCCTGTCATAGGCTGTGATACTGTGAATTTGCCTGCGATAAAGCCGTCACTGCAGATGAACGAATGAGTGTTACAGTCAGAGATTCATTTGAAAGATACAGTACAGTCAGGGATTTTAGCATTAAGCTCCAGGGTCTCTGGTTCGAGTTCATTATTGGTTACTGTTTGTGCAGCAAGGGGGATACGGTGGTTAAGAGTTTGCCTCGCACCTCCAGGGCTGGGGGTCGAATCCCGTGGAGTTTGCAAGTTCTCCCCGTGCTTCTGGGGTTTCCTCTGGGTACTCCGGTTTCCTCCCCCAATCCAAAGACATTGCGTTGTAGGCTGATGTCCGTGGTGTGTGAAAGGGTGTGTGAATGTTTGTGCGATTGTGGCCTGCGATGCCCTCCATCCATGGTTCCTTGGGATAGCCTCCATGCTCCCCTGTGACCCTGTGTAGGATAAGCAGTATAGAAAATGTATGGATGTCTTTGTGGGTTTCCTCTGGGTTCTCCAATTTCCTCCCATGTCCCAAGAACATGTTTGTAGGTGGACTGGTGACTCTAAATTGCACATAGGTGTGTATCTGGATGTGCGTGAAGCCTTGTGATGGACTGGCATCCCATCCAGGGTGTATTCCGGCCTTATACATAAGTTGCAGATCCCCTGTGAGTTGAATTAAATGACTGAATACGGTCATCTTAAAGGTGCGAGCAGGAATTTCAATCACCAGGACGTCTCAACTCTGAATAACAGTGGATAAATGATTAAACTGTGCTAAAAAGCCAGAGTTAAAGGCATAAACACTTTAAACTACGTTCACTTTTGTATTGCTTGTAAGAAATTTACCCCTAACATGTTGCCCCAGGGTGTGGTTGATTGGTTACTTCTCCAAAATTAGACAGCTTTATAAACCTCATGCATGCTTGTGGCTTTACGAATTTCCACTTTAAGAGTGCTAAAGTGTATTGGGCAGAGGTTTTCAGACACTCCTAATTCCTTCCCTTATTTGGAGTCAAGTCTCTTCAGGCTCTTTCAGATGATGTGATGTGATGGAGGTCTCTAAGGAATTGACATGTCTGGGAGGTGTTTGCTCCAAACCTGCTGCTCTCTTCAAGTCGAGTTCAAGCTCACTTTCTATTGAATACTTCTTCATTCCTAGCAGAATTGTAGATTTGTTCAGACTTATCCTGAAACAGCGCGGTGTGGTCATTCTCAGGAAACGGATCATGAGGACTGTTCGGTTGCCATGCATTGTTCAGTCTGTTTGTATCGTATTGCACTCTATGACACACACATGCACTTTTTGAGTCTTGTGACCAGAAATTAGATCGCAGAATGATAAATCACACATTATTGTGTTTTGGGGCCAAAGACCCATTGTGATATAGATTAAATTAAGTAACACTCTGGCTCGAAGACATCATGCTCTCAATTAAGTCCAGCTGGCATGGCCTTCGTGCGCGGAAATGTTTATCTTCCAAGGAATTCTGTTGCTTGACTTGTAATGGGTAAGCCTGCATTCTTTAGGATGGAATGCTCTCATTATTCCATACATAAATTACACATTGTACCTCCTCACAGTTAATACAAGAGTGGCTCGTGCCACAAAGTTATTTTTGTCGTACTTGTGTTTTGTGAATTGGCCAGTGTCCAGTGTTTATCTGAAATACATTTGAGTGCCGAATTGCTTAGTGCAGTCTCTCGACTCATTGCTTGCCATCATGCATTTGTAAATAGAGCTCGAGAGCAACTGTCAGCTCTTTACTGCCACAACGCCGTGTGCCAGCATTAAATACGTTGGCCAGTAAACTACTCGTGTCCTTTTATTTAGTGCTAAATCAATGTGATGTAGCTCTACAGAGAGACCAAGCAGTGAATTGGACACAGTGATTTTGTAGAACGGCCTTGATTTAGTGGACTACAATGGAAAAAAA
Source organism: Noturus placidus (assembly GCA_022414735.1). NCBI lineage: Eukaryota > Metazoa > Chordata > Actinopteri > Siluriformes > Ictaluridae > Noturus > Noturus placidus. The sequence goes on along the minus strand of JAFFST010044813.1, from coordinate 48,973 downwards.
AATAGAGCCCGCTATCACTACGAAGACGGATATGTTTATCCGTGATTTATATGTTAGTAACTCAACCTGTACTGTTATTAAAATAAATGTAAACCTCTCGAGGGTATGCTGTTAAAGGAAAAGAATCAACAGTGTGCTAGTGTGATGTGGCCTGACGCAATGTTCTCCTATAACAGCACATCCTGAACAGCTTTATTCCTCTTATACCTCAGCAGTTTGCCAATGCAACATCTTTACATTTATCAAACAGCAACGATGCAAATTTTTAGTAGTTTACAGTTACACATAATGTTGTGGAACATCTGGAAAGCACGTTAAAACGCTCACCACTTGCGTCGTTCTCTCACCAGCTTCATTTTTCTCTTTCTTGAAGTCAAGACAAAAATTGCAGCTTTTCATGCTAGTGAGAAAACTCAAAGCCCTCCACCTGGAATACTTTCCCATGGGGTAACACTTCAAAAAATGACAGCTTTACCTCTAACTTGTAATGAAGCCCGTCACTGAAGACTCCTTCCTTCAGTTGCATTATAAAGATGTTTTGAGTGGAAACAATATATCTCAAGGTGCAGAATATACACATTCGGAATTACAGTTCTATATTGAACTGTCAGTCATGCAAGGATTTCGCAGAAATGAATGCAAAATCAAGCAAACGCCATCATATTTGGAGGCATTAACGATTTTCTGTAGATTTGGGCCAAGACGTGTCATGTGACATCATCACAACGTGCATTCAGACAAAGCTCTCTTCGATTCACGTGTGTCGAACATGAATACAGCTATGTAGAGGTCTCATTTACCAACAAAAAGCACTACGAATGAGTGTACAAAATAGTTTCGGGCAACTGCAATTTCGCCAATTAAAATAGTTTTCCACGAAAAAAAGCACAAAAAACAAAAAAAAAATTGCATCGCACATTCAGCGGGAAAAAAACAACAACTCAGCGAAATCCCGTATAGACTGAACTGTGCAGAAAAAGTGCAAATAAAACGAATAATAAAATATAAAATGTAATAAAATTCTTATTCTTTGTGGCATATTTAAGAACATTAGCTTTTAAAGCTGCTTTTATTTCAAGCAGAACTTTAATAAATGCAAAAACAAACAAAAAATAAAACGGAGGGTTTATGATTTAGTCTGGAAGTACATCAAAGTTTTTCAAATCCATATTAAATATGATATTTTGTACCGTCGGATAGCAGTCTTATTTATATTTGGATACTCTTCTAATTGTTCTTTTTTCTACCTAATTAATCCAGTCAGTGTAGCTGCTTTGAGGACGTCGAGATAACAAGACCCGAACGAGCACTGATTCAGAATCAGCAGTTTGATGAGTGACTGCAGGTTCATAGACAACTCGATTTCCCATAAAAACCCCAGACAGACGATGAAACGTTTCCCTCCTCAGTCTTCATCATTTTACTCTGACCCTAGTCATGCCTCTTCCGCTCGTCCCTCGTCCCTATGAGAGACGGTCTTTATTACACTGAGCCCTAATTGTGTACTCTGCTATGTAGGTCTTTTTATAGTTCATCTGAATGGGATCTGACCTATTATTGACTTGCTCTTAAAGACCTCTATTGAGGAGAGGAGAGGGTTAACAATGAGGCCATTGTCGAGAGTAGGCAAGGGATCTGCTGGTGCTGAATTGTGCTTCACCCTGCTTCTGATGCACACATACACACACATGCAGTATCTCACAGACTCGCACTATCAATAATTTACTCCTGGATCCCTGCCCAAATGAGATAGCTCAGTGGTTGAAGCAGAGGAGAGAAGAGATGAAAGGAGAGCAGGGGAGATTTTTGCACTTATCAAATGCAGACATTCTTGTCATAAGAGAACGTATCAGACTTTCTTTTGATTGTCCTGATGTAATCATAAAGACTGTTCTGTTATCATCCCAGCACTCTTATTTACAATTTACTCATACTGAACATCCTCTTAACGTAGTACTATTTGACTTTATAGTAAGGTTTTAGAGTAATGATTTATAATCGCACTATCCGGTGCCATACAGAAGAGGATGGTTCCATTTTGAGTCCAGTTCCTCTCATGGATTCTTCCTCAGGGAGTTCCTTCCCACTTTCGCGCTCTCATTAGGGATCTAAAGCTAAATCTTTCTAAAAATGTATACAAGACAGTCCATACGTTTCCATGTGCTGACTTCAGAGAGAAATGTAACTTAATGCTTGATAATGACCACATGCAATGCTAAGTCTGAGTTAATTGCTTGTAGTGAGGATTTAATACTGACATTGTTCACGTCAGTATTCAGACTATAGACGTAACTGTTGAATTCAGTGCTATACGGAGAGCTGTGTGAGAGATGCGTATACGGGAGTTTGTTTAGGTATGTTTCAGTTATGCATAATTACGACATCGGCTCAAGTGAGGATTAGCATAAACGTCCAGCGCATTGTCTGTTAGTTTTAATGTAACCACAATATTATCGCACTGGAATTTATGTAAACACACACACACACACACACACACACACACACACACACACACACACACACACACACAAACCTATGGAATGCTATTTAAGGCTCATATTAAATACATAAACATGATACTATTCATTAATAAATAGTATCATCATCCCTTTAAAGCAGAGAATATCAAAACAGAGAATATCAGAAGAGACAGAATTTGTGTATCTTGATCGCTGAATTATTAATGGATACAATTTAAATTGATAACGGATGTATAGATATGAATATGGCGCCATTTGCATATAGAAAAGCCCACTTAAGCCCCATGCGTAACATGATTCTGAATACAACTTTCCCCATGTAAACATCAATGTAACTTTTGAATGTGACACAGTGTGTGTTAGATCTTTGTGGCTTTCAGACTGAACACATAGTCCGAGTTAAATCCAGCTCCATGAACCCAAACCAATACTGTCATCTGTTGAAAATGACTCCAGTGTGGACAGCTGTGGAATGTGAAATGCACACAGACAGCTGCAAGGATGGCAAAGTGTTTTCTTTCCAGTTTACTCCATTATTGCACATCTATACACTCTTTATACTTTAAAAATATTATAATGTTACAATACAGACACAGTACACATGATCTATAAAACGCATACAGTATGTGCACAGAAGAAATGTCCCGTGCTGTTACTTTTCTTCTGACCTGGTGTTCAGTATATTCTATGTAACCGTGATAATAACTACAGGGTCTGGTTTAAAGTATGTGGGGTTTTCCAACACACAGTGAGCAGATTTACAGTTGGCCTGTGAGCCACACCCTGTGCTGAAACCAAAACGATGTATGAAAGAGTCATCATTTAGAAGTACTAAAGTTCTGTAGAAAGACCTGAGATGTAGTTTGCCAAGTTTCCTGTCCATCACAGTCCATCACAAGCTTGTGACAGCGTCCCGATCCAGCCATGAGAATGATTTCAATACGTTCTTCTTTCGTCAAAGGCATTCTTAAAGGC
>JAFFST010044813.1:9383-33044 GCA_022414735.1 Noturus placidus | reverse complement strand
CCAACGATTGCCTTATTTTCACGTGTACGCCCCCCCCCCCCATGATTCCTTTATTATCACGTCAATTTTTCAGAATTAATTTATTTTATATTACAGCACATTAGAAATTCACACACGATTAAGGAATTTTGTCAAGACTTTACTCATAGACGTGATGGTTTGAAAAATAAACGAGTCACGTCAATCTAATCATTTTGTGAAGCATACAGTAACACGTGAAGTGTCTTTAAACAGTTTTCTATAAGGTTGCTCTGTTTCTGTTGTGTATTTTTATGTGGTTGTAATCACAGATGAGTCATTTACTCCGACTCCTGTGTGTGCCTCCATAAATAGCTGAGTGGCCGAGGTCTCGTGTTTGAGCAGAGGGTCAGGCTTCTCATCTCACTAATGGATGGTGCAGAGACAAACCAAGTGGCCACTACTTCAGTAGTGAAATGTATTCTCATATAATGCTGATTAAGAATACAATGACACAGGCACATACCCTCGCACGCTAAAGCACACACACACATACAGGTCATGTTTACTGTCCAGCTTTCCTATTCTTCTTAAAAACATTAACCCATTAGCTGTGGGATGTATACATTAGTGATATACAATACGCTAACAGGGGGCGCATGGTGGCTTAGTGGTTAGCACGTCCGCCTCACACCTCCAAGGTCCGGGCTCGAGTCCTGCCAGGGCCATGTGTGTGTGGAGTTCGCATGCTCTCCCCGTGCGTTAGGGGTTTCCTCCGGGTACTCTGGTTTCCTCCCCCGGTCCAAAGACATGCATAGAAGGCTGATTGGAGTGTGAGTGTGTGTGTGATTGTGCCCTGCCCTGCGATGGACTGGCACCCTGTCCGGGGTATACCCAGCCTTGTGCCTGATGCTTCCTGGGATAGACTCCAGGTTCCCCGTGACCCTGATAAGCGGTTGAGAATGGATCAATCGATGGAATACACTAACAAAAACGATCCGAGCCCTGGTTTAAGACTCAGACTCATAATGCACACTTAGTTGGAGCTTTCTTCATCTCATGTATCTTTCCTCTCACGGCTCTCCTCTTTAGGCCATTCCTCCTGCTGTAAGGAGGAAATGTGATTGCACTTCCAGCCCAATCAGATTAGCAGCTGTAGACTTGACAGATGCTGTGACTGAATTGCATGCCTTGACAGATTTACGGCAATATGAGATGACTGACTGTGTTGTGTGTGTGTGCGCACTGGAGTTGCTACCTACTGACCTACCTACAGATAGGAACATATCGAATCCAGAAGTAGATTTTAACAGGGATTACATTTGAATAAATAAAATAGAGCCTTTGGGCACCAACGGTGATGGAGCAATGGCTGACTGTTGCTCCCTGGTGGTGGTTTATGTATTTACTATTCATGCACTCCAGGCTGCAGACTGAAACATCTCAAGATGTGATCACTATGAGCTTCCTAATGTAGTCTGGGAAATCTCTGCTTGTGCGTCATTCCCAGCTGAAACAGAGAACGCTCTGAGGCTTCCGGACATGGACGCGGCCCAGCAGCTCAAGCTCAGAGAAAGACAGCGCTTCTTTGAGGAGGCGTTCCAGCATGATGTGGACGTTTACTTCTCCTCAGCACACTTGCAGATAGATTACAAGAGGGGTGAGGAAAGCACAGACATTGTTAGAATAATTATGAACAAATTTGGTTCATAATTAATAATTAATTCATAATTTGGTTCATAATTAATAATTCTCCTTCATATTCGAGATATTTTTTTCCCCCACCCTATTCTTCGTAGCTCCCATGAGCAGCATCTCGTCCATGGAGGTCAATGTGGACATGTTGGAGCAAATGGACCTTTTGGACATCTCTGATCAGGAGGCCCTGGATGTCTTTCTTGCCTCGACTGAGGACGATGACGAACGTTCATGTCCACTAGAAGGTAGCATGGGACAGCTTCCAACCAGAAATCAGATTATATTTTAAAAACATTTTTATTTCCTGTCCCCAGGCCTTGTCAAAGTTTTCTTCAACCTTTCTTCTACGATTTAATTCCGACTATCAGCCTGCATGGAAAAATTCATTCATGTATTCACTTCAGTAAGCGTTTTATCCTGGTCTTGGTCACGGTGTCATGCATCTGTTATCCAAAACTCACGTGTATCATGTGCAATGACCGCGTTCTCCGATTTTTATTACAGTAGCATTAAAAAGCATTATTTGATGTATTTGATTAAATCTGTATGCTTTTCCCATTTATATTGCGCTTTTCTAACAACCAAGGGTGCTTCATTATGCAGACTATTTCACCTTAAACACATTTTCTCCATTTCAGTGTGATGCGAGTGAGTATTGTACTACTTTAAGCCGAATACACATTTCAAAATAAATAATTAAAACCTAATATAAACCATCAGAAAAAAAACAAACTAGAATTTCTTATCAATAATGAAAAATAAATTCAAATATGAAAAACAAGTTAAACATAAACATGTCTAGGGCAGGCCTATGGTCTGTGTGGTCAGTTACATATGATCCCCATCAGAATCCAAATCAGCTTTATTGGCCAAGTGTACCTGAGCGTACTGAGCGTTTATAGTAATGCTACAATACACACTTACACATAGAAACACTACACAACTATACTGGACAGAAACAAGACAGAGAAATACAAAAACCTAATGACAGCTACCACATGACAGTTTACATAACAGTCTTAACGCTTGTGATTGTGTGGGTTTCCTCTAGTTTCCACTGAACTCCCAAAAACATGCTATGCTAGTAGGTGGATTGGTGAAGCTACGTATAAAGGTGTCTGTATATCAGCCCATCCAGGATTTTGCGATCGCAGAAATTAACCCACAATCAAGCAATATTTGGAGGAGCTTGCAATTTTTCTAAATTACCACAGATTTTCTGCAGATTTGGGTCATGTGACGTCATCCCGACATATGTTCATCTGAAGAACTCTTTGATTCGCGGGCGTCGAACATGAGTACGATTGTTTTACGATTGTAATTTTGTCAATGCAGGTAGTTTTGCACAAATCAAACATTTTTTTGACCGAAACAATCACAAAATACTTAGCGAAATAATGTACGGACTGGTATATGGTGCTCTGAGATGGACAGGTGGTCCATCCAGGGTGTATTCCCGGCTCCGGATCCATACATCCCTGACCAAGATAACAGAATTACTGAATATAAACGAATGATTAAGATCTCCAGCAACACTGGCTCAAAACACTAAAAACTGCAGGACTGAGGAGTGAGTCAGGGGTGAGGTTTGAAAGATGACAACCATCTGTGATGATGACACTAATGGCTGTAAATACGATTCCTCTTCTAGGTCTCGGAGGCAGTACAGACATTGATGCTGTGCTGAGGGAAGAAATCTCCATGAGAGTCCCAGACGCCTGTGAGCTCAAATCACGGATATCCTCTACATCCTCCACTGCCACCTCCGACAGCCAGGGGGAAGATGGCGCCGAAACACCCGTGGTCCAGTCGGATGATGAAGACGTTCATGATGATGACGGGCTTTTGAGAAATGGTACACCTCCAGCTAACAGTACAGGAGAAGAATCTGAGCTGTCTCTATGAACAGCGTCACCAGTTACTACTGATGAATCCTGTACCCCAATGTTTGTGTGCTGTTAAAGACTTTCTCTGCCTGGTTCTACGTACCACAATCTTACATGGATTCTAGTACGTGCATATTTCTCTGTCTAGAATAGAACTTTCTGTTCACCTGAACTGCTGCTGTAGATGACAGTGCTTCCAGAAGTTTGTCCATCTTGTATTACTTTTAATGACTATATGATGGAATTAAATATGTACCTTATATTATATATTATATATATACCTTAGTCCTCTGCCATATGAAATGTGCTTTACTATACCGTACATCACTGTCCAGTCTCACTCTTCATGTCTCTGTATTTACTTGATCTCCACAACATTTAATATTTTTTTTTAAATATCAAAATAAAGGCAAATCCAACTGTGGAATTAGTCTTTGAATATAATGCATGTTTACCTGTAGTATGTGTTTACTAATGACTGTTAATGATAGGCAGCATGGAATATAATTACAGACTAATTAAGTTCACAATGTTTGCTGTTATTAACTACATCCACACATAGCATGGCATAATTACACCTCTTTGCAGAGAAATATTTTCGTCTCAGAATAGTAAGATAGTACTGTTTTCATCCATTCGTTTATTCATCTTCAGTTTATCCTTGGTCAAGGTAAAAAAAAAACATGTGTTCAATTTGCAAGTTTAAAAGCTTTATTGTATCATATATGAATTTTGCCCAGGAAACAATAATATGTTGTATTTAATGCCACATAGGAAATGCTAAACATTTATGTATGGCCACCCAGTTGTAGTTAGTTCAATATGTCATTAGGATAATGTCCCTTAATTGTATAAATCTAAACTAGCCCGATAACTCTCACTTAGGTCCAAAATGATATTGTTGAGACTATAATGAAAAATAAATCTTTCCTGATTTCCCCTGTGTCTATACTCATGGCTTATCATATAATGGTCCATATTTAATACTAGCTCTCAGTCAACTTCCTGTAGGAACGTTACGAGACACATGGAACGCAAATATTTCCATTAATATTTTTATACAAATGAAAGTCACCCCAAATAAACCCCTTTAAAAATGACCAAACGTTTCGTTTCCTTACTGATCAAGTTGCTATATCTAATATTTTACACATGTTAAGCTTTAATGTCAATGTTTGCATGTAATAATCCAAAGCTACAGCATAATAATATAATCTCACATCACATAAGGGAAGATTGGTATACAGATGAGCCCACTATGGCGCCGTTTGAAGGCTATACATTAAATATAATACGTAGCACTACTTTCAATCTTCTATACAACTTCTATAACCATTTTAATAGTTTTGATAAAGATTAAAAAAAAAAAAGAATGTTTAAACTAATATAATTTTGAATGTAAAGATTGATTAGTGTGCAGACTATATGAAGCATTACGTGTGCTGTCATAGGAAAATTATCAGTGAAGACTTGGTGTGCCGTGGGCCGATGTGAAGTGAAGTACTGTTATCACCCTGAAGTTGATTATTTTCCAATAACCAGTACGTACAGGATTTCACAGGTTTTTTTTTCGTGATTGCTCTTTCTCAGTAATGTTTGTTGGTAAATGAGGCCTTTTAGCTGTACTTACATTCGACACATGTGAATCAAAGAGGGCTGAATGCACGTTGTGATGACGTCACATGACGCGTCTTGGCTCAAACCTACGGTAATTTTGAAAAATTCCAGAACTTTGGGAGTTTACTTGATTGTGTGTTAATTTCTGCGATCGCAAAATCCTGGAGGGACTGCATGACAGCACACCCTACAGTGTTTTATTCCTATTATACTCTGCAATTACAATGCTTTATTTATTAAAGGGCAACACATCACATTTAATGTTGTGGAACTTGATCACTCAACAGCCTCTTTTTTCCTCTCTTGAAGTCAATTAAAGGAAATGCACATTGTCACATTACCGAGTAACGGCAAATCTCTCCAACATGAACATAACTTTCCCAAATTTTAAAAGTTATAGCTTGACCTCTGATTGTTACAAAGCGCTGACACTAGAGACTCCTTACAAAAATGTTCAATAAAACGTCTCCACTGTCAATGATAAAACTACACCATGCCAGTGATTTCCCTGAAAAATAATTCACGTTTATGTGGAGTGTCCACCGTACAGTACAGTTCTTAGTGCAAAAAGTATAGTCAGAAAAATGAAAGAATTTCCTTTTTACTTTCTGAAAGTGAAAGCATCCTGTCATGAGTATTTAGAGAAAATATTCCCCTGAAAATATTTTGGTTTTAGCTTATTAAATTTAATATAACTCCTTATTCAGGATGTTCCATTCTCTCAGTGGTTTGGGTTCTGTTTGGGGGGACCTAACGGAGTCAAACAAACTGGACTCAAACCCATTTCATGGCTTTGCACTCTGAGACTGTGATCAAGTGATAAACACATTGTGCAGTGAGAAAGTTCAAACTTTAACCAAGCTCAGTTACGCCTTCACCCTGCTTCGCTCTCATTAGTACTGTGAGCGTAAGCTCATGCTCTCGTTTATTACAGTATAAACACACAAAATAAACACAAGGTCATTTAACACGACCAATTCACAAGTCGCTATTTCACATAAGATTAAGACAATAACATTGTCGCTATTTCACACTTCATTATTCAGGTCGCAGGAATATCCAAAATAAATGTTTGGATACTTTTAATCGCTCTTAAAAGTACAGTGATGGTGCTGGAGACGTTATTTTACATCCTTAATAGGGTCATTTGTAATATGGCCTGACCGTGTATCTGTACAGGGCTTAGATAAGACAACATTATTCCTGCGTGAAGGTGGAAGATGGCACCCATGCCTAGCCGGCACTAAACTGCAGTGCTCAGAGCCGAGTTGAGTCGTACCCTGCAGTGCAGTGGAAAAGTGGCTAAAATAAACCTTACAGCTGACACTACTGTCAGAGCTGCTCTTATAGAAAACGAATACACCATTATTTCAACACCTGATCAGAAGTTCCTAGTGCTTTACACTGCTGGGGTATAGCTAAATAATTATAATGTATAAGGTTAGAAATAGATGAACTAATATACACAATTAGTAGCAAAAAAACATTGCTGGACCTCTAATAACAAGGATCTTGAGGCATTTCTTAACCCAATAAAGTTACGTACAACGTGTGCTAGCCTTTTGTAAACAGGACACAAAGGTGATTAGTTGTTAAAGTGAATGATTAAACAGTAATGATAAGATTAACACAAAAGAGTAGTGACTGATCCGTTTTACTGATGCAAAGCCAAGTGATTTTCACTAGCTCCTTCATAATCTACTGTTAAAGTGCAAAAAGATTGCACACCCTTACTTTGAAATGATGACACCAACAAGACATTTAAAGCTGCCTATTCCCTAATATACATATATGGTCAACAAAAGTGCTCACAATGTGGTATTATTAGGGGGAAATGTGAATTGGGATTAAAGCCAATTGATTTTAAATTTGTTGGATGCTTTCCAGCAGTTATTTTTCTTAGATTCTTTAGTCGTGTCTTTTTGTATATTTTCTTTACATTTCCGAATCTTCAAAACGCACATAAAAAACACAAATTGATCGAGGTGGATATATTTATTTTATTCGATAAGAAGACATGTGCAGAAAGTACAATGGAAACATATTTAATGAATAGATCGTTAAATATCGATGCACATCAAAAAAGTCACGTGACTTTCCTTCAACAAATCATGTCAATGGTCAATTGGGCCATTAAAGCTAAAATGGCGGCGAGCGAGATGCGCCAGTTTCCCCAGAAGTGACGGTTATGTTCACGTAGGATGGAAACGGTGCTTTGATTCGCAGATGTTTTATGTGATCTACAAATTATCTCACACAAGTTAAACTCATATCATGGATGGAAACATAGCCAACGTCTACGTTTATACCTTTCTAAAGTCCTGTGAAAAGTCTGTATTTATCTGTTTAAGGTCTTGTGAGAGATGGTTTTCTGATCTTATTGACTCTTTACTCACATGACGTTTAAACGTTTTTGAAATGTTGTCACAGCCCTGGAAATAACAAGTTATCATTATTACATCCTTATAGTTCTTAGCCTACTTGACCCGTCACTTCAACTGTACAGATTTAACCCAAAACTCAAAAACAAGGAGTTTATAAATAACATCAAGTGTACCCCGCCTTGTGCCCCATGCTCCCTGGGATAGGCTCCAGGTTCCCCGTGACCCTGAAAAGGAGTAAGCGGTTGAAGATGGATGGATGGATGGACCTAATGTGTTCTGTTGGTGGAAACTTCCAGAATATAAAGCTCTATGATTCCAGTAAATCACCCATTTTACTGTTTACAATTAAATAATGAGCCTAATATTTCAATAGCTGTAATCTGTAAGGGGTTTGTGGAATGTATTTCATTTACACTTCAACTGATCCCAGGGTCTAAAAAGTTTGAGCAGACCTAAACTAAGCTAGTTGACATGGTTTGAATATGGTAATAAAAATAGCTTGTAACTTGAACACTGGAATATGTGTGAACACAAGGAAGAAGTAAATAATATCAAGGTAACAACAGGGCGACGTAAAACTTTCAGTTTCGTCCCAAATACATGATAAATAAAGAAGCACAGGTTAAGTTTGATCATTTCGGAAGTAAATGGATCAGTTGTGGCTGCTTTGGGATTAAAAGCCAGGCTGTAAGTGGACGTGAGACCTGCATGCACCCTGTGTTAGGAGTGTATTGGCATGAGTAGGGAGCTACTCCAAAATACGAGGCCATCTTGTTCCAACGACAGCTCACTCCAAAACATTCAATATACACCCTAGACAAACGTCTAACTGCCCTGAAGTGCTGTATTCACCAAAACGGGAAGAAAATGTGCGCGAATAGAAGGTGTTTTTCGACATTTCCGAAGGCCCATTTGTCCATGACAGTTCAGCACTCAGAGCTCCGCGACCGCGCTCAAACAGAATCAACTAACAGTTTGTTTTTTTTTTGTGTGTGTTTTGGTTTTTTTTTTCTCCCTACATGACCCGCCTCCAACGCAGCCCACCGACCAATCGGGAAGCGCTTTCACCTCTACGTAATGACGTTTCCGCTGCCGCGCGCATGCGCAGTTTCATTTCGTCCAGAGCTCCTCACAGTTCACATCGAAGATGGCGGCAGGCTTCGACCTGCTGGTGGAGGATTCTCTAATTAAAAGAGTGGGCAAGAAACTTTTTAGCGAGATTGCAGGTTGTGCCAGGAACGAGCGCAGCACATTTTATTGCATTAATTCCGAGGGAAGAGCACGGGCAGTTGTAAAGAACAATGCTAACTACGGGATAGGAGGGAATGCAACTAGCTAACGTTAACATTTGTGAGCGAAGAAGCTATTGGCTACGAGACTTGTTTTTAAAGCAGGTAATCTCGCGGTGTGTTGAACTGCCCTACGCGGTCAAAACATTTCTTCACCACACGAGTTAAAGAGATAAGGACGCTCGGTAGAGTCTCGTTTACGTCGTGAGCCGGGCTCCCCTCACTCTTCACACGGTTGTTTCCTACTTCGCAGACGTACAGGAGGGAAAAGGGGACGGTTTCTGAGTCCCGGCTGTTAGCCGTGGATGCGAATTAAAACACGGATTTACACCCGCCGCTTCGCTAGACACTTCAGCGGAGCACGGCTAACGCCATCCGGTGTCTCCAAATGCTATGGTAACTACTTTGCCTGGCCACGAAGTCAAGCTCGGGACGTCAACAGTACAAACTTTGGACGGAGGCGATGCGATGGATCCGCGTTCAGAAAGCACGCCAGCGTCGAGCGGCTCCTCGAGCGATACAACCGCTTCAGCTAGCGTTAACGTTACCGTGCCGGTGGTCAACAACGGGCCCGGTACAGCGAAAGGACTTGTGACTGCATCTTCTACTTCAAACACCGTGATCCAGGCGTCTTTCGTGAACGCGCCGAGCGCGCCAGGCGGAACCGCCACCGCCACCATCAGGTCATCTATGCAACCCGCGACTTTAACCATTAACGGGAATAACAGTAACGCCAGCTGTGTGCTGACAGCTGCGCCGCTCACGCACGCGCAGCCTCCTGTCAACGTGAGCGTGAGTCCGGCGGTGCCGATCAAAGCCGAGTCACCGCAGACCGTGATCCAGAGCGCGGCCCATACGGGATCTCCGCAGGTCTCCCCCGGGGCAGCTAAAGGCGCTGGGCTGATGCATACGACGACGGCGGTGAGAGGCGGAGCCCCGGTGACAGGAGGCGGGGCTCTGGTGACAGCAGCCGCGGCGGGGGGCGTGAGGACCATCGCGCCACAACAGGTGCTCGCGCCCCGGCTCCCACAGAGCAACCCGGGTCAACCCAGCATCCACAACATCCAACTTCCTCCAGGTACTCCAAGCGTCTCCACCTCTGACTTACTTGGTGTCACAAACTGCACATTTTATTTCAAACTAACTGCTGGCTCAGTGGTGCAAGTAAATGATCTACACTTATACACACTGTGTCTCATTCACTCATTCTTACACACACACACACACACCAGTGGTAGCAGAGCTGCCATGCAAGGCGCCGACTTGCCATCCGGAGCAACTTGGGGTTCAGTGTCTCGCCCAAGGACACTTCGGCATGTGAAGTCACGTGGGCCAGGAATCGAACCGCCAACCCTACGATTAGTGGACAACCCGCCCGCTATACCACCTGATCCACATCCGCCCAGGCTCTTTAAAGGCTCTGGGTTACTGATCAGAAGGTCAGGAGTTTTAGGCCCCAGCATTGAGAAGCTATCACTGTTGGGCCCTTGGTCTAGGCCCTTAACCCTCAATTGCTCAGCTGTACAAATGAGAGAAATGTAATTCGCTCTGGATAAGGGCGTCTGCCAAATGCCGTAAATGTAAACTCTTGTCATGTACGTTCCCAAAAAAGGTCTTGGAGAACCCCCTTGTTCTGCACTTTTTAGAATTTTCCCCTCCTCTAACTCTCCCACTTCAGCTTTGTTGATGAAACACTGACGTGTACCAGACAACAGGAACTCCAGGACTGGGAACTGGTATGTCATGTGATGAGCAGCTTTTGCAACAAGCGAGTACAGGAAACACAAACCCTCTTTAAGCTGCTTGGGCAAACGGTGTCATGTAGGGCCGCGCAGTATGCTTTTACGACTCCGTGTCTGAAATCATGCCCTACACACATCATGTTAAGTGCATCGTGGGTGTAACGTGCCCTCTACGGCTCATTAATCGGACCCTGTAGGAGTGCACGGAGATGTCTACTATAAGCGGTGACTTCAGAAATAGTGCACGGTCTCTGACTGAATCTGGGGCACAGTGGGGACTGTGATTTTTAATCCAAACACCAGCAACCCCAAAACAAGTCAGGCTGTAAATAACGTTAACTTCGACCTCGTGGCAAGTTGAGGAATTAAAAAATTGATGATGGTGGAATTTGTTTTACAATTAAATGTGTTCCTGGCTACAAAAAGTTCGAGACCCCTTGATTTAGGGTAAAGTGAGTACTTTTTACTTTGTACTTTTAAGCACTTGGGATATTAAAATCTATTTTTGTACCAAGTGTTTAATATTTCTTTTGATTTTATATATATATAATATATATTTATATTTACATTTACATTTTTATTCATTTAGCAGACGCTTTTATCCAAAGCGACTTACAAATGAGAGCACACTCACACACCAATGGTAGCAGAGCTGCGTGCAAGGTGCTAGCTTGCCATCAGGGGCAACTTAGGGTTCAGTGTCTTGCCCAAGGACACTTCGGCATGGGATCACCCGGGCCGGGATTCGAACCACCAACCCCACGATTAGTGGATTAGTGGACAACCCGCTCTACCGACTGAGCCACAGCCGCCCTATATATATATATGTGTGTGTCCCCCTAAACATTATAATAGCTGTCAGAGATCTACTGTTTTGTTGGCACTGTACAAACCTCAATATTGTACATGTATCATGAAGGAGTCTTATTTATCACGGAATACTCTTTACAGTTATAGAACTGTATAATTAGGGAACTAAAAGTGTCCTGTAATATTAAACAAGTTTTATATGTACACGATTAAATGCCAAACCTCCCATATGACGGTGAAGTATCGTGGTAATTTCACCTGTAACTAACAGCCCAGACTGCTGTAGTCTGCGGTGTGAGCACTTTATTTATGGACAGCACTGTCTTGTTTCATTTTAGTCGACACAATAAACGGTGACAAGTCTTAAGCGCTGTGAGCCTTAATAGCAGAGCTGGCATTGAGTAAGTGTTTACGAATGCTTTGCTTATATAAAACGCACCCTGAAACCAAGGTGTTCTCCTTCACGAAGCGATTAATTCAAAGCAGATCTCTCCCTGTCATTTTCTTTCTATTGTTTTGGTCGAGGTTATTGTATAGGAAGGGAAACGCGACCTCTTCACTGGACCGTGGTCACGGAAAGTGCCCTAAATACAGACATACTGAGTGCAAATTGCCTGTGTACTCACGAGGGTGTGAAATTGTCACAGGATGATAGCGTAGACTGAATTACGTTATGTGGGTAAGGGTATGGGAGTTTAAATAAAAACACAGGGGAAAGGGAACTATTTATTACGAACGGACAGAAGTCATTGTGGGTAGCTTTGTGTGTGTGTGTGTGTGTGTGTGTTTCAGGTTGGTTCAAGCAGATGATATAAGCGCGAGGACTTCCTGGAGTGTCTTTACAATTAGAAAGAAAAGAAAAAAACCCCAGCGTGAAAACTCTTTCCCTACAGGACATGACAGAATCTTTTTTGAGATTTTTGAGAATGACATTTCCATAAAATTGTCAGTATTTATCACTTCATCATTATAAACTGGAATAGAGAGTGTGTGCGAGGGGGAAAGACATTTACATTTACATTTCTTCATTTAGCAGACGCTTTTACCCAAAGCGACTTACAAATGAGTGCACACACACACCAATGGTAGCAGAGCTGCCGTGCAAGGTGCTAGCTTGCCATCAGGGGCAACTTAGGGTTCAGTGTGTTGCCCAAGGACACTTCGGCATGGGCCGAGATTCGAACCACAAACCCCACGATTAGGGGATTAGTGGACAACCCGCTCTACTGACTGACCCACAGCCGCCCAAAGCTGCAAAGACACAAGACAAGTGAATTTAAATCCGTATTTTGAAATAGTCATGGCTAAGTAAGATAGACGAAGCGTGACACCGTAGTAACTCTAGCTCTAAGGTATGATGTAGCAGCAGTTCTGACGGATCTGTTGTCTGTCTGGTTTTGGTCAGGATCGGTTTGTTTTTTTTTTTTTTGCGCAGGGCCATCTGGGCGCGCTCGTCAACAGCGTCTGTCGGAAACACAGAGCCGCGCGTGAACGTCAAGCGAACGTGCTCTCGCCGGGAGTGTACAGGCCACCAACTGCGCTCTGTGCGGGGGAAGCGTGTTCTGATGCCGTAGTGGGTAGAATTAAGAGTACAACCATTTCCATCGCCACGTTCCTTCAAATGTTCGCGTAGTAGAGCGCACAGGCGGTTTTATTAGTTCTGACCGAACGCTATGAGAGAAGTCAGAACTCGTTCTGTGCATAATGAGCAGCGGGGCAGAGTGCTGAGAAACACTTTTCACATCCAAACCAGATCTGTCATTTGTTCTTCGACCAGCAGGTTCATTCATTTTGTATTTACATATACTTGGCGCACAGTTTAATCCAAAGTGACACAGAGTAGAGACTGTGACTGTTAAAGGAGCTGACAGTGATGTGAAGCGTACATGACTAATATATTTGTAAATATATAATTTTGTGTGCTTCAGGCTGTGAGGTATATTTTGGGTTTGGTTATGAGCCTGTGTGTGTGTGTGTGTGTGTGTGTGTGTGTGTGTGTGTGTGCGTGCATGCGTGTTGTTTTTCAGGTATGGTGCTGGTGCGAAGCGAAGCTGGCCAGTTGCTCATGATCCCTCAGCAAGTTCTGGCTCACATGCAGGCCACACGTGCTGCAACTCCTGCCAGCACCACGTCTGGACAGGTCACCTCCACACAGGTCCACCACATCACCACGACATCACACACACACACACAGGTCTGCTTACAACTTTGCGCTCAGATTAGATAATAACAATAGTAGTTTATCCAGGCAATTTAAAATGAGTGTTTTCCCTGATAACACTTTTTCTGTGGTATGTTTATTAAATTAAAAGTAAGCTACCCTGTTGTAAATACAAGGAAAACAAATGCAATGGGTTGTGTTATATGATAACGGAGGGCTGTTACACCCCCAGAGTCGAATATTTTCCAATAACTGCACTTCCTAAAGTGATTTATTTCTCTTGGAAATTCTCTTAAATTTTACAAACGCCAACAATTAAAACAAACAATTTTTTTTTGGAATGAAACATCCTATTTTTTATTCATTCAGAGTTACATTAATGATGAGCAAGTTAGTTCCGGTTGTCACTTATATATTACAACAGCCATACACAGGTGTTTCCCCCACCATTCACCCCATCCCCCTTCTTTTTTGAGGTTAATATGACAAAAAAAAGGCAGTTTGCAGTGGTATAGAGAAAGTGCGTCGGAAAACACAGCTGTCACGGCTTAAACTCTGATCGTTTCAAAGCGATACTGGAATCTCCTTACACAAACGCTCGGTAAACATCTCCGTACGGAAATCTGCCCCACACTAGAACAATAATGCGTTAGAACGAGCGCGTTAATAGAAATCCGTGGTTTGAATTTCAGTCGTAATGTTAGACCTGCTGAAAAATGAGTCCACACCAAGCCTGCAACAACTCCTCGATAATAATCGATGACGAGTTTCATTATAGATTAGTCGGGTCTGTGACGTCACTGTGGCGAGTATGAAATTTAAACGGAATGTGCACGAGTCCACGCATGTGCGTCAATCAAACAGCACGCAATAGAAAGGAAGCGCAATAACTGAGCAAATTGTTCATTTCGATCAAATATGTTGTTTGATGCTATATTTAGAAAATTGTGTTGTTATGAGAGCGAGAATTGTAATGGGGTTAGAACATGTAATTGTATATAAATGTAGGAAGTTATACATTTACAGAATAAAGTAAAGTTACTGTGTTCAGATGAGTGAATTACATTTATTCGTTTAGCAGACGCTTTTATCCAAAGCGACTTACAAATGAGACACACTCACACACCAATGGTAGCAGAGCTGCATGCAAGGTGCTAGCTTGCCATCGGGGGCAATTTAGGGTTCAGTGTCTTGCCCAAGGACACTTTGGCATGGGATCACCCGGGCCGGGATTCAAACCACCAACCCTACGATTAGTGGATTAGTGGACAACCCGCTCTACCGACTGAGCCACAGACGCCCATGTGTGAATGTGTGTGTTACTGCAGAACGTTTAACCTCTCACCAGTTAACACTCAGTTTGTGCTTTTGTTTTCCTTTGTTAGTGTTTTTAAATGTAGTGATTTATCTTCTGCTTTAAAGCTCGTGGACAATCAGTTGTTTTTGTTTTCAAAATACTATGTGAATAGATTATTTTAAACCCTTTGTATACTGTATAGCGTAGCCCACATAGATACATTTAACACCTTTTTCATAGGCTAAAATTTGCCTTTTTATCCAATTAATCGAAGAGATAATTGACAGAATAACCGATTATCAAAATAATCGCTAGTTGCAACACTAAGCTGTGGCTCAGTCGGTAGAGCAGGTTGTCCACTAATCCACTAATCGTAGGGTTGGTAGTTCGAATCCCCGCCCGGTTGATCCCATGCCGAAGTGTCCTTGGGCAAGACACTGAACCCTAAGTTGCCCCCGATGGCAAGTTAGCAGCTCTGCTACCATTGGTGTGTGTGTGAATGGGTGAATGAGACACAGTGTAAAGCGCTTTGGATAAAAGCACTATGTAAGTGCACCGTTTACTATTTAACCCAATGAGGCCAGTCAGAGCTGAGAATTCAACAGGGTATAAATTTCACTCCGTTGCATCAGGAAGCTGCTTCTCTGTGACCTCAGTCTCTCCCAGCACTGCACCTGTGCTTTAACACTCATAGCTACAGTTATCTTGTTTAAAGATCTTTTTTTTAGTACTGCCCTTCAATAGCTACATAAGATGTTGCCCAGAAAACAAAATATTAACAATTTACACTGATGATCGTGTTCAAAAGTTTATACCCCCTGACGCTTAATGTATTGTGTTGCCTTCGTGAGCATCAGTGAATGTTGGCACCTTTTGTAATAGTCGTGTACGAGTCTCTCAGTCGTCCTCAGTGTGAAAAGATGGATCTCAACATACTATAGTCACTGTTGCAAAGGGGTCAGATATACAGAAAATGCTGGAAAAGTAAAGAATGTGCAGGATCTGGAGGATTTTTCCGAAGAACAGTGGGCAGTTTAACTGATCAGGACAAACAAGGGACTCGTGATCAACTCTCACAGAACGTAAACACAGTCGTTGATTATGCAGGTAACTGCACACAGTATTAAAGCGTGTGTAAACTTTTGAACTGGTTCATTTGTGTAAATTCAGTTATTATTGTGTCTCGTGGATTATATGTAAACGTGTTATGTGAAATAGTTTATTCAGGGCAGGACTAAATTAAAAAGTTTATGATCCCTATTATTATTATTATTATTATTATTATTATTATTATTATTATTGTTGTTGTTTGGACATTTTCACTTAGGGGTGTACTCACTTTAGTTGCCAGCGGTTTAGACATTAATGTCTGTGTGTTGAGTTATTTTGAGGGGACAGTAAATTTACACTGTTACACAAGCTGTACACTCACTACTTTACATTGTAGCAAAGTGTCATTTCTTCAGTGATGTCTCATGAAAAGATATCATCAAATATTTACACAAATGTGAGGGGTGTACTTACTTTTGTGAGATACTGTAAAAGGCATATAACTCTGAAAGATTCAGATTAGTGTGAATAAATAATAATAAATCGGTCTAAAATATTTTCCATTTTTAGTTGATGTTCTGTGTGAAATGTATTCACTTCTCTCTACCATGTTTTCTCTGTAGACCCCTGGCACTCCCATCATGGCCAGACCAGTGACTCCCACCATCATTAAGCAGGGATCACCCACAACCAGCAGCACCACTGCTCCCACACTGCAGAGGCCACCTGTGCAGGTAACACACTCACAAACATAAATCACAGCACCCCCTCAACCTGCAACTCCTCCAATAGACATCGCATCGAATCGGCTACTTGCTGTTATTTTCATCAAAGTTTCCGTTCACAGCATAAGAAGGACAATATGTCTGACACGTAATCTCGATCTTCTCCATCTTTATACTAGCGAGCTCTCTAGGATTAAACCATTTGTTAAAATATTGTATAATTTATTCATTCATCAATTCCACAACCAATCCAGAAACATGCACTACACTTTTACACTCATTAAAAAAACTCCTTTTCTTAGATTCTATGATTTAGGAATGTCCCAAGGACTAAAGACAACTGCTACATCCCTGGCACGCTACCTAGCAAACCCACACGAGATTTACTGTTTGTTTCATAGTATCAGTCTGACTGGAATTTCTTTGTGTTATCTAACCATCTGGCACAAATGTGTTTCTGTAAGGCTGGAAAAGCCACACTTAATGGTTAGCACTGTTGTCTCGCACCTCCAGGGTTGGAGGTTCGGATCCCGCCTCTGCCCTGTACGTGCAGAGTTTGCATGTTCTCCCTGTGTTTCTGGGGTTTTCTCCAGGTACTTCGGTTTCCTCTCTTAGTCCAAAGACATGCGTTGTGGGTTGATCGGTATTTCCAAATTGTCCATAGTGTGTAATCGTGTGCGCAGTTAATCCCTCTGATGGGTTGGCATACGTCCAGTGCCCCGAGCTCCCTGGGATAGGCTCTAGGCTCTCCCATGACCCACGATGTAGGATAAACAAAATGGAAAATGGATGGATGGATGTATGGAAAAGCCAGTGATTGGGATGTTATTGCAGCTGAAACCTGATGTGTGCATCGGCATATGGCAAAACTGAAACCCTGGCAATTTCGGTCGACTGGAAAGCTTCAGGATGCATTGCTGTTCACACTATAAACGGAACGTAGCCACAAGACGGCTTCTGCAAGTGGTCAGAGTGCTGACAATTCACATTTAACCCTCTTCATATTGCTATTGCTAACATTGTAGCAAGAGAGTATGCAAGGTCTGGGACATATATGTCATGTAACGGAAGAGAACGTTGTTGCTCGGTCTCTTTATCTGACCCTACAAGATAAACATTGTACCCTTTTATTTATTTATTTATTTTAACTCAACATCCAACCATTAGTCTTGCTTAACATTTAAGTTCTCAGACTTGAATACAGAAGACGCATCACCGACATTAGACTCGTCCGCCATGTTTGCAGGTTGAATTCGGCGAAGCAAAAGGCTCCGATGCTCAAGGTGTTGTTGGCGATATTAGCTGAAAAAGTGTTCACGGATCCACGCTTCAAAAATCTACCGGAAATCGTAGACCATTCAAGTACCTTTTGGATACTATTTTCAACGTACAACGATTTGGGACACGTTAATTCTAATCTTGGATACTAGTTTTTAGGACAGATAGTAGGCAAATTGCGATTGAGCATAAGTGTTAAGCTTGTCTCTGGGGTGAAATGCACTTGCGCAAAGACGGAGAGCAGCAAACATGACTTCAGACAAACAAAAACCCCGAATCTTAGTCAGCAACCATTAGCTATTTAACTAAAATTTGCGAAGGTCCAGTTTCATAAAGTGTATAAAGTTCCAAACGAGCAACCCACATGACTGAATGGAAACAATAGATTTAGTTCATGGCTAGATACTCTGTTTGGTAGAGGAGCTTTAGTTGACCACTTTTGATTAATGCTATGGATGGTATACATGATAATTCATGTATACCGCTCTAACCGGTTGTTTAAACATCCTGTTTTGTTTTGTTTTGTTTGTTTGTCATCAGTTTGTTAATCAGAGCAGAGAGGGGTACATATAATGGAAAACTATGAGAGTCTGTGCGAACGGTCCCCCTTTCTGAGCGAATGTTTCTAGCCCTGAAGGTAGTCTGTAATCCGATGAGCTGCCTTCAGCTAAATAATGTACATACATGCACGTGAATACACAGCAACAGAACTACGAACTATGACCTAACCACGTTCTTGGTTCAATCCGCTGCTTTAATTTCAAAGACTTTTGCGTTCAGTTTCTGAGTAAAGACTCTGAGTTTAACGCTGAAATGCTCGTTTTCCCTCTTGTCTCCGTCTCTGAATTTCTCAGCCGGCGTCGGTGGGCTCCGTGTTGGCAGTGCAGCCAGGCACCGCCCAGAGGATGGTAACTCCCACTACAGGGACCAGCGTCACCTTGGCAACGGTGAGAACCTGGGCGTGAACACCCCTAAACAACACAGTGTCAGGAGTTTTCTCACAGACAAGCATGTTTACATCTCCACATGTTTGTACACTCTTGGATATTTCTATGCAAGAAGGTGGTCTTTTATTTTCTTTCTTTTAAAAAAATGAATAAAAATTGTTTTGTGTGCAACTAGAATCTTCATGCAGTGCGCATGTGACAAACACAACTGGTGAATACAAGGTGTTTTTGATCTTGTTCTGATATCCCCTCCTCGAAAGCACCTTAAAACCCCAGAAATATGGGACTAGTGTTGTTAAAGTAACCTCCTCCTATTTACTATGAAGACGTGTTGTAATGAATATTATGTCCGTCCTGACATTGTTTTGCTCTGTGAACGCAGGAGACGATGGAAAACGTGAAGAAGTGTAAGAACTTCCTGTCCACGCTGATCAAGCTGGCCACCAGTGCGAAGCAGTCATCGCAAACGGCTGCTAACGTCAAAGATCTGGTGAAGAACTTGCTGGTGAGTGTGTGAATGGAGGTGTGTGTGTGTATATCTGTGTGCGCAAGAGTGAAAAAGCTAGTGTGTTCAGATCAAAAGGTCATTTCTCGATGAAGCCTCACTTTGAGTAAAGCGTCACTATTTGCAGAGTAAGGTTTTGATGATTAAGAACCCACAGGTGGACAAATCATACACTTATTAATTAGTCCACTGAGCATGAAAAAGCTTGGTTGCCTGACAAGGCTAAAGAGTGATGGCTAACTTAATGTACTTATGCCTTAATATAGACTGAGGGAAATGAATAAATACTTGATAATTATCCTCTTCTAGCTAAGCTTCTTATATAGCACATTATGTTTGAGCCCTCAACAAAATGTCCACATTTTGGCTATGAGATGTCTTCACATTGCACATTGCCGTGGAAATTAGACAACACTCGCAGACTCGTAAAAGGTTTATTACAGAAAAATGGTTAATACAGGATAGAATAATGCGACCGCTCTGAAGCGCTTGTACTAAACCACTACTCTATATATAGAGAGAGAGAGAGAGAGAGACGCAGAACATGACATAATTCTGTTTACCGATAAGAAGCAGTTTGAGGCAGATCAAACAGACTTTGTTTTAGGGTCTTGGAAGATGTGCAGACGAACCTTGAACAGAGGGAAATGTTTGTGTCTCTGTAAGCAGATAAACATTCTGTATTGATCTGACATGGCCTTCTTGGGCATTATCCTCAGATGAACAAGAACAAACTTATTACAATGTGAAAATGAATAATTTCCCTCACATTTCCCCCATTTTATCATTACAAAATATGAAAACTAAAATTAACAGAGAAATTACTATGCTGTGAGTACATCAGAACTTCAGAATCCTTTCACTGTTCAACTGAGTTCATCATAAAACGGACTTAATGAAGGCGCTAAGGCTGATTTTGCGGATATCCTGTAGTCAAGCAAGCTCATTTAGGGTGAAATGAGAATCTTCATGGCCAAAGGAATATTTACAATAGGTGGGAAATGGATGTTAATGGGTCGTCATAGTCAGCGTCACTGGGAGAACCTAGTTCCCAGAGCTCGGGTTGGTCTTCGTAGGTATCGTAATCAGTCTTTGTCAACATCAGCGTTTGGTCATTAGTCATTTCAACGAGCGTGAGAGACCGCTCCGAACGAGAGCTTTTAACTACTAATTGTCGTCCAGTATGCAGCAATAGTTTACTAAAGAACTTCGTGGGCTTATGTGGGACGTATAGAGATCACGTTGCCTTAGACACTTGGTCCCGTCACCACAATCAGCTAAAAACCAAATTTGGGTAAAAGTATGTGCGTCATGCACTCTTTCTGCTGCAACGATGTGATTGGCGTGATTGATCATTAAGTCTTCCACCCAGTACACTTCATTATCATTCTTTGGTTTATCTTTCCAGCTTAAGGGTCTACCCCCGGACCCCCAGTGTTGTCGGGAACGGTCCCAGTGATTTGTGACTTTATTTCCATGACAGAGCTTACTAACACCTACCACCTATACCAAGACAAGGGTGAACGATTAGGAGTAGGTTTGTATGTATGAGATGGATGTGCAAGTCGGCATCTAATGATTTGTGTCTAGTCTGTAACAGTAATCTGTGGTCAGGGAGCTTTGGGGCGGTAGTAAAGTCACGTCTTAACTCTGTCCTGTCTAACCATGAATGCCAACATGTACTGTGACATACTGAAGCAGAGTGTGATCAGTATGCAGTATTCCAGCATGATAACGACCCCAAACACACCTCCAAGATGACCACTGCCATGCTAAAGAAGCTGAGGGTGAAGATGATGGACTGGCCAAGCATGTCTCCAGACCTAAACCCTATTGAGCATCTGTGGAGCATCCTCAAGTGGAATGTGGAGGAGCACAAGATCTCTAACATCCACCAGCTCCGTGATGTCATCATGGAGGAGTGGAAGAGGGCTCCATTGACAACCTGTGAAGCTCTGGTGAAGTCCATGCCCAAGAGGGTTAAGGCAGTGCTGGAAAATAATGGTGGCCACACAAAATATTGACATTTTGGGCCAGCGGTTTAGACATTAATGTCTGTGTGTTGAGTTATATTGAGGGAACAGTAAATTTACACTGTTACACAGGCTGTACACTCACTACTTTACATTGTAGCACAGTGTCATTTCTTTAGTGTTGTCACATGAAAAGATATCAAATATTTACAAAAATGTGAGGGGTGTACTCACTTTTGTGACATACTGTATGTATAACAAGTCATCTTTTTCACCTTTTCTGAGTTTGTAGTTCTGCCCATACCTGTGCGTTCCTGATTCTGAAAAGATTGTCAGTCATGCACACTAATTAATCCACATGATGTCTCGCAGCACCCTGTCAGTGTACCAATCCCCTCCAAAGAATATTAGAATTAACATCTCTTGTAAACATAACCCAGTTACACTTGTACATTGGGATACAACCTCACACACTCACTAAAGAGGATCTGCTGTAGGAGTACTAAAGAGGGCCCTGATGTAGGAGCACTAAAGAGGGCCTGATGTAGGAGCACTAAAGAGGGCCTGATGTAGGAGCACTAAAGAGGGCCCTGATGTAGGAGCACTAAAGAGGGCCCTGATGTAGGAGCACTAAAGAGGGGCCTGATGTAGGAGCACTAAAGAGGGCCCTGATGTAGCAGCACTAAAGAGGGCCCTGATGTAGCAGCACTAAAGAGGGCCCTGATGTAGCAGTAATCCATGCTAATATTAGTGTTTTAACTGTTGTTACAGTACTATGAAAGAGTATTTACCCCATCTTAATTTCCTCTGTTTTTGTGTATATCTCATGATAAATAGTTTTAGCTCTTCAAATGAAACGCAACATAAAACATAGGCAACCTGAATAAACACAGCTTACAACTTTTATGTATTTATTTTATTATTGTAAGTGAAAGACTGATCTCCAGTTATCGGAAGCAGTTTGGTTGCAGTTATTGTGTTTTCTCAGGTTGCCTTTGTCTTATCTTAGATTTTATTTTAATTTCTGAAACAAAACAAAAGAAATCGAGTAAATTCAATCTCATCACTGCTTGTGTTTGCAGGAAGGGACGATTGAAGCGGAGGACTTCACCAGCAGATTATACAAGGAGCTTAACTCTTCACCCCAGCCTTATCTCGTGCCTTTCCTAAAGGTGAACTGAAACTCAGATTCCCATGTGTCTTAGTCTTCTAAGAGTGCAGAGAGTAAAGTTGAACTTTACTAACTTGAACTAATTTGTTCTCTGAATTATATGTAGGCATAATTCACTACATAATTCATTAAAGCTTGTTATCCCAGTACTGTAATCTGCTCCTCAGTTGTTAATCCTCATTAATTGTGTGTTTGTGTGCATGTTTTTCTGTATTTCTACAGAGGAGTCTTCCCGCGCTGAGAAAACTCACCCCGGACTCGCTGGCCTTCATCCAGCAGAGCCAAGGCCTGCAGCCCAACAGACCTGCAGCCACTGTGGTGCTGACCAACACTACAACGGCTAACGCTGCCACTGTTGCTACTGGAACTCCTGCTGCATCTGTACCTTCTGCAACTCCTTCGATTTCCGCAGGGACCGCAACAACCGTCGCATCTGCTGCAGTTGCCACGGCCCCGCGCACACTCACCCAGCCCTCTCTCGCCACCACCAGCCAGCCTGCTTCACTGGTAATGCTTCACAGATCAGCGTATCTAAAGTCACGTTTAAAACACATCCTCAAATGAATGTGTCGCGACCTGAAGAAATCCTTTCCCATCGTGAAATTTTGACATTTGTTACTATAGGAAGTTCTGAAACCTACAGTTTTCAAGTGAAATTCTTGGTTACTCCAAAAAGTGAAGTAATCTTGTTTTTGTTTCTTCACATGACTGATAACTGTGTGCTGTTAAATCAGTGCTGAAATAGTCCCTGATTCACAAACAATTAGCAGGATTTTAGGCTCTTTAGGCTGACTGACTGACTTTTTAAAAATTTTTATTTTACCTCTCTATTTGTTAAACTGACTCATTACCTACCGATTCATCTCTGTGTGTGTGTATGTATGTGTGTATATATATATATACATGTGTGTATATATGTATATATATATGTATGTATATATATATATAATATGTGTGTGTGTGTGTGTGTGTGTATGTATGTGTGTGTGTACATATATATACAGTGCCTTGTGAAAGTATTCGGCCCCCTTGAACTGTTCGACCTTTTGCCACGTTTCAGGCCTCAAACATAAAGATATAAAACTGTAATTTTTTGAGAAGAATCAACAACAGGTGGGACACAATCATGAAGTGGAACGAAATTTATTGGATATTTCAAACTTTTTCAAC
>JAFFST010044812.1:287477-304167 GCA_022414735.1 Noturus placidus | reverse complement strand
GGGCCATGATGGTTTGGATTTTTTTTCATCTTTAATAATAAACACCTTCATTTACAAATTGCATTTTGTGTTTACTTGTGTTGTCCTTGACTATTGTTTAAATTGGTTTGATGTTCCGAAACACTTAAGTGTGACAAACATGCAAAGGAACAGGAAATGAGGAAGGGGCAAACACTTTTTCACACCACTGTAATCTGTCTTAAACAGTATTGTGTGAACATCAGCCAAGCCCCAACTAAATAAAAATTACAGCTTGACCTAGACTTTTTACCTATATTATCCAAAAAGTGATGTTAGATTTTATCTTGGTGTAAGATAAATATTTTCAATATTTTATTGTGCATTTAAAATGGTTATGAAGAAAGCTCCAAAATCCTATTTACATTGTTCAAAAATGCCCAGATGAAAGACACACAGTAGAAATAGTATGTGTGAATGTGACAGCACAGCAATGGAGCATCCTAAAGGGCTCCAAAACCATGTGTTAATGCTGCGCCAGAGGAAATGAAGGAATAGCACCAGAATGCCCATATCCTCCTTGACACTCTTTACACACCATTAGTGGTATTATAGCAGGAGCTAGGCCAAAGGTCTGTACTTTGCGGTGGGGATGGGGCTTAGGGGGTTCAACAGTTCACAATGTTATTTTTCTCCATTTCCTCTACACTTTGGTCTTGCCAACTCACCTGCCAGCTCTCTGCTATCATACAACAATTACCAACCAGGGCGGGTGAAGGCTATGACGTGCTTCCTCTGAGACTTGTGAAGCCCCCGGATCTATTTGAACTGATGCATACTGTGTCACACTTTCGGAGGAAAGTGCTATCTGCCCTCTTCTTCATACATGAGTTTACAAATGCCCACAATTGGCTAGTGTCACTCTGATTGACAGGAGAGAGAGAGAGAGCATGTCAAAACTTTTTGACTTTGTTTAAAGGTTGGATTGTCATGGTATTGTCAATATTTTTGTGATGTCAAGACGACAGGGCGAATTCGTGTCTGTTGCACTACTCATTCAAGTTTACATATTTAAGTCAGCGGGTTCTCTGGAATTGGGCAGGATTGGTCAGAGTTACTCGTGGGGTGGACAGGAGTTTATCAGTTTAGCAACTTATTACCAAAACGCAAGATTAGCGTGTTAAAAGTAATATATTTGAATCCTTTCCGGCAACTCATCGGTGAGAGAAGAATAGGAAAGAAGATTAGTGTGACACACACAATTACAGTCACAACTTGGTGGTACTTGGCAAAGAAACGAGCACATGCGAAGTCTCTTCTAGTTCCTCAGGAAAGCAGCTGGAGGTAAAGCCATTACTAACGATTGCACTTTACATCTACAATTCTGCCAGTAAAAACATTTGTATAAACAACTATTTAAGCCTTTTAGAAATGAATAACAGTAATCCTGCACCCACACACATCCCCCCCATGCACATGCTCACCTACCCTCCTACTAACCCACGCAAACACCCACCCACTCAAACACACACACACACACACACACACACACACACACACACACACACACACACACACACACACACAGAGAGAGAGAGAGAGAGAGAGAGAAAAACATGGTGCTTTTAATCACATTGAAATTTGTTAATTAGCATGTTAAATTTGGTGCTAGTTCCCCATCAGTAATTAACAAGTAGATATTTATAGACTGGCACTACTCGTGTGTTTTCTTTAAGACTCAGGTTATCGTTTGCGGAGCTTGGGGTAGGCCAGGAGTGGCACAGAGAAACGATTCAGTTGTTTGTGCTTTGGAGAACGAAGCCTGATTAACACCTACTGTGTTTCAACAAACATCATGAGAAATGTGCTAATAGAATCTGACTAATATTTCAAAAACCTGGCATGGTTGAGACAAACAACATCGTGTCAGAAAAATCAACCTTCCAGCAAAGCTAAATTGAATGTTAATTGGGAGAATTAGGCGCAGTATCAGGACGGCCTCGGCTAGACAAGGAGCGACTCCTTAAAACATTTCCAGAATGCGAGGAAATTAATAATGTGCAGCACAAAAGGGAATGTAATGTGTAATTGGAACACAATTTTGAAGCATGTTATAAACACTTGACCTTGACAGATCTTTTGAAAATTTGCTCAAGTACTCCTTACTGCAGAACAAAAAAGGCCATGGAGTGGACTCTGACCTGATCCAGCTCCTCCTAGCTGGGCGGAGTCGAGTCAAAAGTGCAGGGTGTTAGAACAACTCAGTGTGCTTCAGGCTGGATAAGTGTGTTGTTTTGAGTTGTGCAGCTTTGTCTTGGTTAAGGGTTAGGTTTAGGATTATAGGAGGAGTTGGATAAGATCCAACTCTAGATCCAGCTCCACCGCTCCACCCCATCTTCTTTTGGTGCTGCAACGAGGACTATCACAATTTGCATGAGAGTTGCTACATTCCATTTCCTTTGAACTATGTACATACAGAACTGTCCTGGCTTGCTAACTAGCTAGCATGCTAATTACTAGGCTCGCTAATTAGCTAGCAGAATAAGATTACGTTGAAGTTACTTAATGTAGAGATTCAGTTAGAATATAGCACATAAAAATTATATTTCAAATATCATATATTGCTTCTGTTTTCATTTGATCCTATTCTTCTTCTTTTTCCTCTTCTTCTTCTTCTTCTTCTTTTTCCTCTTCTTCTTCTTCTTCTTCTTCTTTTTCCTCTTCTTCTTCTTCTTCTTCTTCTTTTTCCTCTTCTTCTTCTTCTTCTTCTTCTTCTTCTTCTTTTTCCTCTCCTTCTTCTTCTTCTACTTCTTCTTCTTCTTCTTCTTTTTCCTCTCCTTCTTCTTCTTCTTCTTCTTCTATTTTATTATTGTTGCATAAAATTAATAATGAGTATAATAATTATATATAAAAAATACTAATAAGATTTGAAGTTAAAGTAAAACATTAATGAAAGTAACAAGAGAAGCTGAATATGTATTTATAATAAAGCCCAAAAGTAAACAATATGTTTCTTGTGTCACATGTGTCATTTATCAGAACGCTCATTAAAACATTTTGTTAATTAGAAGCAGGAGGCATGAGCGGCTGAGGTATGTTCAGGCAATTTGTTCTTCTTCAAGACCTCTTGGTGTGATTATTTATTTTAAAATAATTATCACAATTAACAACAAAACACCTGACAGCATTTTACACCATTTGCTTTAATCACACACTAGAAAATGATCCATCTATCCATCCATCTATCTATCTATCTATCTGTCTGTCTGTCTGTCTGTCTGTCTCTCTATCTGTCTGTCTGTCTGTCTGTCTAACTATCTAGTTGTCTATCTTTTAGTCAGTGATGGTGAAAGTCATAATTATAATAAATACATCCTTGCTCATGGAAAGCTAAATAAAGAACATTAATCTCTCAAATTAAAATAGTTCTGTTTTCCTTTTTTCTTTATTATTACACTCTGTGAACAGTGGGCTATAATGTTTTTAGTTAATATTTGCATGAAATCAAGGCCAATAACTGACCATTACGTTTTATATCATGATTTCATGATCTTTTATTTTTAGGTGGTCTTTTATTTTCTTCAGTCTGAGTCATGAAACCCCTTCAGGTTGGAATTTAGACATTTTCTACTACACACTTTCCTGAACTGAAATCAATTTTTCTTTTGCATGATTCTCAACCAGACGTGAAGGTCTATATATATATATATATAATCCACTACAGATTACTACTTACTACTTCAAAATTGTAATCTGATTACATTACTGATTACTGCATGTAAAAAGTAATCGGATTACTAATTACTTTAATTTCACATTACTTTCAAAACTACAAAAATACACAACAAAGTGAGACTCATACTTCTTTCATTAATTTTAGCTTGTATGACATGATCAGAAACAGTTGGGTTTATCATAAAACTTGGCTCGGGTGTTGTCACTGTTTGTAGGACTACCAGAGAAATAAAATATAAAACTTTTCTAACCAGGCTAGTTTGGTGTCACTAGCCAAGGAGGGCACAGCTAAGCAATCATTGTGTGGGTTTAGCTGCTACAGTGCCATGCAAAGTACATTATCTTTCCTTATGCTCCGCTCCTAAAATGTTCATGTAAAATGGAACTCATATAGACATTTACACAGCTTGTTTTCCTGCTCAGTATCAAAGGATGTTACGGTTTGAGTTTCAACCCCTTTACTGGTTTAAATTTGCCTCACACTGACTGTGTGAGCTAGCTTTTGACACAATTGAGATCAGTCAGCCAATAAGACACGAGTGTTTCCATGTCTTTTCCTGTAAACCCTGTCTGATTGGTCTCACTTCCGTTCACTGAAGATATAAAATTACAACACCGCCGTCTTCTTTACTGATGTTCAGTTACGTAGTGACAAACCACGCCGAGTGAAGAATTATTTGGGGCTGAAAAAAAACAATCTTCAGGGCAAAACGTGATTATTTAAAAATGCAATTTACTTAATATTGTTTTCTTAACAATAAATTTGTAATGCAAGTAACGTAATCTTATTGACATAAGTAACTGTAATCAAATCACACCTCCAGGGTTGTGGGGTTCGATTCCCACCGTGGACCTGTGTACATGATCCCACTGTGCTGCAGGGTACTCCGATTTACTCCCCCAGTCCAAAGACATGCATGGTAGGCTGATTGGCATTTCCAAAGTGTCCGTAGTGTATGAATGTGCCCTGCGATGGATTGGCACCCTGTCCAGGGTGTACCCTACCTTGTGCCCCATGGTCTCTGGGATAGGCTCCAGGTTTCCCTTTGACCCTAAAGGAAGGATAAGCAGTATAGAAGATGGATGGATGCTTTACATCCACTGCATGAGCCTGTAGATTATACCAGGGAACTCTGAGCACAAGTTGGGGGACACCCTGGATGGGGTGCCAATCCATTGCAGGGCACAATCGCACACACAGTGCAGACAATTTGGAAATGCCAACCTACAACGCTTATAGACTGGGGAGTAAACCGGAGTACACGGAGGAAACCGCTGAAATACGGGGAGAACATGCAAACGATTGCACACAGGACTGAGGAGGGAATTGAACCCCCAACTCTGGAGGTGAGAGGATAACGTGCTAACTACTAAGCTAAACAGAGAATAAAAACATTTATTTAATTGTTTGTTTGTTTATGTTCACTAATAGACCAATATTTATAATTGTAATTTTTATTTTGTAGAGCCAAAGCACACTAAACTGTGTCGTTTCCATAGAAACAGCGTGCTCGACCCGTATGGTGTGTTACACTATACGCCACACGGGTAGAAACCCAAAGTCAACGCTTTTATAATGTAAAATTATTAAGAAAATATAAATAATAAAACGAAAAAAGAATACTTTTTAGGTAAAACGAATATTTACTCTCTGCCGCGTACTGTGACTGTTAACTAGCATTTTATATTAAAGTTCTGCGTGTATATATGCATTTTATATTAAAGTGCTGCGTGTTTCCACCGAGGCGGAAATAGTGGGACACCCATGAAGCTAAGCTAATGGTTAGCCTGTATAGTTTAAGCTTCAGCAGTAAGACAGAGACATTCTCCTGACATGAGCTTCGCCTTATCTCGTTCTCATTTGGAGTCTGAGTTCATTGTCACGGTTTGTATAATGGCGCATTAAGTGTTTGTGTTTTTAAACTGCTGTATGTGTTATTACTTTAGCGACTGCGCTAGCTGGTTAGCCTGCTAATCACTTTAACTAGCCGTTGCTTCTTATATTTTGAATAACTAATTGCTTGACAAACAAAGTTTTCTTTTAAAAGTTAGGCAAATTAGCAGTTCAATGTCTGTCAAAGATATATATATATATATATCTCAATAAAATGTTTATCTAGTATTTTTGGACTGGGACCCTAGTGCCAGCACTTTGTTACAATCAGAATGAAAGGTGTAACTTCAAGGTTGCTATGTTTCTAGACCATATGTGATTTAAATTCTATTTAAAAGTAAACTTTGCCTATTTACACATACCTAAATGTGAAGTTGTATGGTATATACAATAGTTGTATGTGTCTTGTATGTATGTGCTTATGAATGTTGATGAGAGAATATTCCTCTTCTTGAAAATTCAGTTAGATAAGGGCATGTAACCAAAACAAATCGTATCATGAGACTTATCAGGATAAGAAAATGAGGGTTTAATAAAAAAATAATACTTTTATTTAATAGTTACAAATATGTGATTTAACAATTAAATGGCATTATAAAGCTATATCATTATAAATATGAAGGATTCGATAAAAAAAAAAATCTAATTTGATGCTTTAGGACTTTGCAGTCAGACCTACATCCTCCACAGTCAGGTGATAGAAATGGTCTAAATCATAAACCATCATAAAATCAATGTTTATTAACGGTCGCTGTTAAACACGCAAAGTGTGATGGCGTTATAATATTGTGTTAAAGCTGGAGAATCACCACTCAGTGCTGCAGACCACTTCAGTGACTCCTTTAAGCTGCTTGAAATGACCATCAGACATGAAGATAAACAAATAGAAACTCCTTCTTTGTTGTGCAGGAGTATGTCTAATGCTCGGGATCTAGAGATGAACTGGTACTCCATACTTGGTGCAACTCCCACTGATGATTTACAGGAGCTGAAACAGAAGTATCAGAGACTGGTCCTTATGGTACGTTGCTTTCTCTTATGACTCGGATCAGAAAAAATATTTGAATGACTCGCAGATAGCTATTGACTTCAAATGTTCAGTTCAGTGCCATTGGGTTTACCCTACCTCTATCTGTGGAGATGATTTGATGACCCCCCCCCCCCCCAAGGCTTCTAATATGTACTGTTGTCTAGTTAATCAATGCATTCCTTGAACCATGTGAGCTTTTCAGTATATCAAATAGTTATATGGTATCTGACACTGTATGAGACACTATATATATATATAAATAGAATAATTTATCTAAAAACAATCAAAAAACAGTAGTATCAGCAGCTACATGTTCAAGCTGGAGTCACTTGAATGGCATTGGAACCACTATCATTGGTTGGATAAAAGCCTGTCACAGGTCAGAAATACAGTGATGGACAAGTCAGTAGCCCAGATTCCCAGATTTTATGTCTGGGCTTTATGTATGGCCAAAGGGTTGCGAACATCTGACCGTCACAACCATATGTTCTTGTTAAACTTCCCATTCCAATGTTGGTCCCTGTTTGCTGTTATTATAACCTCCACACTTCTGGGAAGGCTTTCCATTAGATTCTAGAGCATGGTTTGGGGGATTTGTGCTCATTCAGCCGCAAGAGGTCAGACACTGATGTCGGAAGAGGAGGTCTGGTGTGCAGTTGGTGTTCCAGTTCACAGGGCTCTGTGCAGGCCACTTGAGTTCTTCCACATCAAACATGGCACACCATGACTTCACGGCGCTGGCTTTGTTCACTGAGGCATTGTCATGATGGAACAGGTTTGGATATCTTGGTTCCAGTGAAGAGAAATTGTAATGCTACAGCACACGAAGACATTCTATACAGTTGTGTGCTTCAAGTTGGTGAAGGCCCATATATGGATCTGCTAATCCGATGTCCACATACCTTTGGCCATATAGTGTAGCTGACCATATGTTATTACATTACATCTGATAGCAGTTTTTTTCTGGTTAGGTTTCCAGGCAACCAAAACTTGAGACTGGTCAGCACATTACTTACCTGGTGTGCTGGCTAATGATTTATTATTTGTCCACTCCTGGTAGTATGGGGAAGGTACATCTTCCAAGTGAGTTGTTTCTGCTAATAGGTCTGTTAGATGGAGGGGAAGATCACTGGAAGGTGAATGCTACGATGGCAAACACAATGGCTCTGCCAATGAAATGGACCTGATTGACCTCACTGGACAGAAACCACCATCAGTTTCCCCTCCATATGAGGTCACAGAGATGCAGTGGGCATCAGGCAGCATGAAATGGTACCATTGACTTCAAATGTTCAGTTCAGTGCCATGATTTTACCCTACCTCTATCTTTGGAGATTATTTGATATTTTTTTTGTACTATGTACTGTTGTCTAGTTAATCAATGGATTCCTACAATGCATTAGTTAATCAATGTATACCTAGCAGAAGTGTAAACGTAGTGATCTTAAAGATATCAGCATTTCACAAATGATCCTTGCATAGAGCCACAGTTTACAGACAACCGATTTTTGATTTAAATTTATATCGTTAAGACGAGAAATACAATTCACGCTGAGATTTTACACTTCACTGTTATTACACAATATTGTTTTGGCAATATTGTTTTTCATCCATGTCTGTGGTGTTTGTGTAACTAAGACACAAGAAAAGGCCAGAATAGAAAGATTTCTTAGAGGAAGTACATTTTTGTAGATAAACCTTAAATATAGTAAGTGAATTTAAAGCTACACCCATTATGCTTGGTCTTAAGATACGATGTATGTGAGAATAAGTCTCAGTTTTGGTGTTATGATGTTTTCTCCAACTTTTTGACACCATTTTGAAAGATTACTGAATGCCAAAGTGTTTTTTCTTACCAACTCCATTTAAAAGCAGACAGCTGAAGTGTGTTGTCACTGTGGACCTAAATGGTATTTACCATGTCCTCTTTAAAAATACGACAGCTTTTCTAGGAACATCAGAACGCGTGGTGAAAAAACACCATTAACTCCTGTATGTGTGTGTGCGTATACTGTGTGTATACGCTGTGTGTGTGTGTGTGTGTGTGTGTGTGTGTATACGCTGTGTGTGTGTGTGTGTGTGTGTGTGTATACGCTGTGTGTGTATACGCTGTGTGTGTGTGTGTATACGCTGTGTGTGTGTGTATACGCTGTGTGTGTGTGTATATGCTGTGTGTATACTATGTGTGTGCAGAATGCGGGTATGGCCTGACATTAGGTGGCAGTAGCGTGATGCTGCAGGCCTTTACCGTGCCCCGATGAGCAGCTTGTGAATGTGTTTCCCTGCCGTGTGATGATGTATTGGCCGCGCCGACGAGCGCTCCAAATTGGCCGGCCCTTTATATTGTGCTTCTGCTCTCCAAGCTCCATTAGGCCCGGTAAATGAATATTTTACAACGCGTGCAAAGGGACAGCAATTAAAGCGTGTAACTCCGGAGAGGAAGCAGAGAGGGCAGAATCGACGTCTCTCTTTCAGCACTGTATTTATGGTGAGCACGTGGACTGCGTCAGGTGAAGGTGCGAGAGCAGTGGAGTGGAAAACGTCAGATGGGGTGGGGCTGCGGGACGGGGGGATGGGTTTGGTTTGGTTGGTGGGGGATTGATGCATCAAATGTCGCAGCTCTAAAATAAGGCAGTATAGAACCCATTTCTGTCCTAACATATGTTAAACTGTACGCACGAGTGGATATGAATCTTATTTTCACGGATCCATCATGCATAATTGATGTCACTATTAGTAGTCGTTTCTTTAACAACTTACTTTTGATTTCTTTAAATAGTATGTCAGGATGCTCATCTTTTCAATATAATTATGACTAAAAGAGATATGAAATTATTCTGCACAGCTTTTTTTTTCCTCTGGCCACAGAAGAGCCGCATGGCTTGTCCACGTCTGCTGTGGACGTAAAGTACACAGGTAGATGTTTGTGTTTCTGTATCCCTTCTCGGCACTGCAGGGGAATCTCTGACTGCAGAGAGAGTCAGGATCTCTCAGCCTGAAGACTTCACCTCCTCGCCGAGTGAGCCGAGAGTCACGCTGCTAGTGTTGCTTTGACGCTTCCCACTGTTAGTGGCCTTTAACACGGACGCCTTTTCCTCTCAGGATGTTGCGTTGTGCCTTTAGTAGGTGTGACACGAACACCGCTGTGGCTGCAAAGATGTGTTTATGGAATAACAATTTTATTCAGGAGTAACATTTGTTTTTGCCAAATAACAAAATGAGCTGTGCAGTAGTGCAGAGTTGGTGTTTTATCATTTTAGATAGTCGAGTTCTAATGTTTATTTCAGAGAATAGGAGTTTTGAGAAAGTAAGTGGCAGAATTCTGGAGAAGAAAAAAAAAACATGTCTTTAGCGTCTGAAATCTTGAAATCTGGATGTGATGATCAAAACATTGGATGATAAAATCCACTTCCCACAGGATTATCAGCAGAAAGCATGCCAATTAGCAAGGACTAAAACATTTGGAGTTGTGCCGTTATAGGAAAATAATCAATAATGAGGCCAGACGTTAAGCAGAGCTGTAGCCATAACCGCAAAGTTGATTATTTTTATTTAATATGTTCTGAGGTGCGGGGCAAGGTGGCTTGTTTGTTAGAACATTTGCCTTGCACCTCTGGTGTTGGGGGTTTGAATCCCACCTCCGCCCTGTGTGCATGGAGCTTGCATGTTCTCCCTGTGCCTCGGGGGTTTCCTCCAGGTACGGATGTTCTGAAATGTTTTATTTACCAAAGATGCACGTTATTGAAGAACATGTAGTTCTTATCCTGTTAGTTTTAATGGTGTGCAATACCCACAAAACGTATTACTTCCTGTTATAACTGCAAAGTCCTCTGTCCCTTGGACTTTCCTGTGGCAGAAAGTTTCAATTTACAGCTTTACCTCTGACTCTTACAAAGTGCCTGCACTGAAGGCTCCTTCCGCACGTTCTAAATAAATGTCTCCTCACAGAGAAATTTTATCACCTTATCAACAATTACACACGTTTTTTCCCACCATTGTCAGTCACATTGAGGGAAAAGTTGTTACTATAGAAATGATAATGTATTCGAACAAATCGGCACTAATCTGAATGGAGAATTCCACAGTATAGCTCAAAGTTAGGATTTAGTACAAAAGTTTAATGTAACCGACTGGATCCAATCACAGATTGATCGAGACAAAAATACTGATAAGATCTGTGATATCTCAGAAATGTATTTCTAATTTATCACTATTGATATTGTCACATTGCCCAGATGTAACTATGGGTTGGTCAGTGTTTAAAGAAATACTTACAATCCTCTCTGTCAGTTTACATGGACAGCGGTAATCTAATTATTGACCTGAGTAAGACAATGTGATTAAGGTGTTTACATGAGTTGCTTTTAAAATACTCCTTTCATGTACCCGTTTTACGGGTAGATCATAGATCGATTAACGGCACACGTCATTACATCACCATGCCGTGCCGTCCGACGTTCCTTCCAGAATTTTACGTACCAACATACAGTTTGTCTTCATTATGGTACCGTATACAGTTTTGGGTGTTTTTATTAAAAAATTTTACGAACGCTTCAAGAGGGGTTAATTATTTGTCATGCTGTATGTGCAAATAGTCGACTGCTTGAAGCCGTGGGCTGCGTCTCAAACTGCTTACTTACAAACTACTTGTATTGTTCTTTGCTTGATAGTGCTTTGCTTGTATTTCTTCATTTGTAAGTCACTTTGGATAAAAGTGTCTGCTAAATGAAGAAATGTAAGTACTATATAGTAGTCCATATACATGTATTGTGCCTACTATATAGTAGGTAAATACATGGTTTTGGACACAGCCGTGCTATCATATCTGCCATAAAACGGTTGAGCACTGCGGTGTGTGATCGTGTCCTGTCACAAAATGCAGTGAAATCTCCCACATGGTGTTAATAGTGTGATTGAGGTGTTTACATGTCTGTAATACACGTCGATAATGCGACTAAAACAGGAGTACTCCACCTGTCTTAATTCGATTTGTGTTTACTTCGAGTATGACTTTAGTCAGATTAAGGTAGTAAAAAATTGCTTTTTATATTGTAGTTTCTTAGGTATTGTCTGAATCAGGTTAATATCTGATTATTGTTGTCCATGTAAACGTACATACTGAATAACATATTTATTGCAATTTCAGTATCATCGTCCAATATTTCAGCCTTAATGTGACCAATGTTGTATGACTGGAGTTTTTTCCTACTTGTTACTGTATAACCAACCTAAAATCTGCTCACAGATAACGCTTAAAATGACTTGAATTTTTCCTGCCTTTTGGCCTACAGCATGTGCCGTGTCTCTGCTCTACAAGCAGGTTCCCACACCCAGTGCAAGTCATTGTAATCCTCTCTGCAGGGATCCCGTGTATCCGAGATCAACAGAATCAAAGGTGCTTGTGATCGGACCGTTCTTGTAGCTTTAATTAAGAACAGCTTTGACTGAGGCAAAGACGGAAACTTTTAACTCAACACCCGAATTCTGCTGTGTTCAATGAATCTCTAGTTGGCAGGAGATCGTGTACTGATGGATAGATTAAAGGCAGAGGGTGTCCCTTTATAAAGCTGACCAATAGATGTCCAAATTAGTGGATACTATTAGCCTAATTAGTGCACGATGTTGTGTCCGTGTTGACGGATTGTTCCAATATGAACAGATAGAGTATAACGTGGTTTTATTGCTACACATCGTCTCTGTGATATGTCTTCTGATCTATTTAAATGAAATAGATGACACATGATGTTTCAGGAACTGTACTGGAGCGATGAACACCGTTCTTCCGGAAGATTCTCCCTCAGTTGATGTTTTGATGATGGTGGTGAAGAGTGCTGTCCAACACACCGTTCCAAACTGTTCAGTAGGGTCTTAGTGACTGTGAAGGCAATAGCATATCATCATCCATCCATCCATTTTCTGTACCGCTTATCATACACAGGGTCACGGGGGAGAACTCTGAGCACAAGGATGGGGCACAATCGCACACCAAGGACAATTTGACAATGCCAATCAGCCTACAATGCATGTCTTTGGACTGTGGGAGAAAACCGGAGTACTCGGAGGAAACCCTCAAAGAATGCAAACTCTTTGCACACACAGCAGTGGCAGGAATGGAACCCCAACCTTGGAGCAACCACTAAGCCATCATGCCACCCTGATTTTTCATCCTTTTCCTACTCATTCAGTGACTCCTTGTGCATTCATGGAAGGTGGAATCATCTTGGAAGCGAGCACGCTTTATTAGGATAGAAATGTTTCATCATAAGATAAAGGTGATCAATCACAACTTTGTGTTGATTTTCAGTGGCACTTCACTCTAAGAGAATAAGTGGAGCCGCAGCATAACAGACACTGATGTTGGATTTAATTCTCCACCATTTTGTTTACTGGCCTAAAAAATATGAAAAACAAAATATATGAGGAAATGAAAGCTGGAAACCCCTGATAGTCTAAAGCTACATAAAGTAATTGGTGGTGTCTGCGTCATTGGGGCAGGTATTGACATGGACATATCGATTGTCTCATTGCTCCAGAAAGTTCACATCAGTTCACCCCTAAATACAGCACCATGTGACTGTAACGATGGAGCTTCCTCTTCCGCCAAATTGTGTGAGATCTAGCCCAAGGAAAGCTCTGCTCTTCTTTGCTTTGCTCTGCTCTTCTCTTTTTTTTTCTTTGTGTCTTCTCTTCTCATCTTTGCTCTTTGGGTCTTTTCTTCTCCTGACTTCCCTTTATGTTTTTCTCTTCTTTTCACATTTCACATCTTCCAGTCTTTTTCTCTCATTTCTTCTCTTTTTGTCTCATCGCTTATGGCCTTCTCTATTCTTCTCTTCTTGTGGTTTTTTGTTTCTTTGTGTGTCTTCTCATCTCATCTTGTCCCTTCTGGTCTTTTCTTCTCTTCACTTCTCTTTTTCTTCTCTCTACACATTGCATCTCTTCTTCTCTCCTGTTCTGGTCTTCTTTTCTCATTTCTTCTGTTCTTTTCTTGTCTATGCTTTTTGTCTCATCTCGTTTCTCCTCTTCTTTTATTGTCTCGTCTCATTGCTTATAGTCTTCTCATGTCTCTCTTTTTTTGATACCTTCTTGCTCTTTTAGACTGTAACACTGCAATCCCTGAGATGGTTTGAAAAAGAGATGGGTGAGCTCTTGGCAGAGGCAGCAGGGAGCAAACACACCCCCTCTATTCTCGTTCAGCCACAATGCAGAAATGCTGCTTCAGACTTGGCACTGCGCAGCTCTCCTTCGTGATGCAGTGAGAAGTTCGAATTTTGGCTTGATGTAATTTCTGCCATTTAAGTCCATTCAAACTCCATTAAATATATCACCAAAAGATGCAGTGAGGTAGTGGAGAAAGAAAATCATTAGAATGCACAGCCACTCTTAAAGTTTTTAATTAGTTTTTTTTAAGTAATTACTCTAAATGATTAGTTGAAATCCCAGTTGCTTAAAATGAGAAATATAATTGCGGCAGACAGTAATTGGCCAGTCTGGGACTGATGGTTATTCTAGTCTACTGTAGTTGCCATGCATCATTGTTTGACTTTGGCAGCAGTTCAGCTACTAAACTACAGCAAACACATACAGACAAGCAATGCCCTGTTCACTACATTGTAGTCATTGGCCATTTGAATGCCTGATAGAAAAGATCAGTTTGTCCTCTTCAACCTCTTTAAACCTCTCATGAATTAGAGAATAACCATGACCGCATAACTTCTCCACCCCAGGCTAATAGGAACCTCAAAAACACCCTACAACTCAAAGAGCATTCTTCTGTCATAGCACTAGTAGATAAATATTGTAGTAACAA
The DNA here is from genome assembly GCA_022414735.1 of Noturus placidus. Classification (NCBI taxonomy): domain Eukaryota; kingdom Metazoa; phylum Chordata; class Actinopteri; order Siluriformes; family Ictaluridae; genus Noturus; species Noturus placidus. The sequence goes on along the minus strand of JAFFST010044812.1, from coordinate 289,743 downwards.
CCATAGTATAAAACGCAACGGAAGTCTCTTATAGTGTTTAGATCTTAATAATGTCAGCATTTCTGGATCTGAAGGAGCTTCTCTCTTTTTATGCTGTGTATCTTTATCCTGTTTATTTTTGTGTGCAAAATGTGTTTACATTGATTCAGCTTCCTCCTCCTGTCAGTTTTTTAAACAAATTTTGCATTTCTATGCTCAGAGAGGCTAAAGCTACCACCTGTTTTGTAAAAAAATCTACATTGTGACTGTGTTTTTCATATCCAGAAAGCGGTTTCGTGTAAAATCCCAATACAGTGTTGCGTTACGTAGTTATGTAGCTAGGTACATAGTCGTAATATTGGTAAACAAAGGCTTCACAACTTTTGTCATTGCTAGTTCCACCCAGATAAACAGAAGCCTGGCCTATCAGAAGAGGAGGTGGGGCTGCGCCTGCAGAGGTTCATAGACGTGGATCAGGCCTGGAAGATCCTGAGCAACGAGGAGAGCAGGAGAGCGTTTGACCTACAGCTTCGTGGTAGGTTCCTTCATCAGTAACCCAGTGTAATGACAGTATACAGATTGAAGCTCCTTTATAGTTTATCCTTTATACCAGACCAGACAGGAATGAATCTGAGCTACACTGAGCATGAGAACATGAGAACCTGCTTTGTTTTCCAGGGATAATGCAACAAAGAGGTGATATAAGTAAGAAATAATCAGTATGTATGTTGTTGTAGGAAAATAATCAACGACGGGGTGGCAGTATGTCCTAAAGTGTTTTATTCCTCATATGCAACAGTAATTTACTAATACTTCCTTTTTTAATGTTTTTTTTTATTATTAAAGGATAACACACCATACATTTTATCCATTTGTAGTTATTTTTAATGTTGTAGACCACCCATAAAACAATTAAGTTCATGTTATAAATAGTCTTTCCCTCAGTTTCTCTTAAATTATAAGAGGAATGATTACCTCTGGCCTGAAGACTTTCCTGTGCTGCTAGAGACTCCTGATGATCTGCAAGCTCTGGGTGGAGTTATGAGTCACTCGTTCAGAATGGTCAGATGAGAAAGGTCAGGCTGTTAACTAGGCCAATTAAAGTGACAATAATTTAGCATCTACATTTTTGTTGTTGTTTAAAGCAGCAACAATACAGTCTAAGCAATATTATTAGCTTTAATCTATTGAGAGCAGAGTTGGTGAAGCACTGAGCAAGAATTTGACTTAAAGCTACAGACAGAAAGACTGCAAAAGAAATGAGTAATTAGAGGTGGGGGTTATGGGAAACACAGCACATTTAAAGATGTGCAGCTTAACAGTCACCCTCTCTCCCTCTGGAAGAGAGAAAGGGAGGGGGAACAAGAGGGAGAGAGAAAGGAAATGTAGGTCAGGTCTATCACACATGGCCTATTCTTATATGAAGTGATAGGCTGTGTCTCTCCCCACTTGCCTGAGGAAAGATCTCCCCTAGTCCACCATTACGAGCTTCGATAAATGTATACGCAGGGCCCGGTGCACCATTAGGGTGGGGGTGGGCTTTTGGGATGGGCATACTCCAACTGCCCTATTTTTATTTATTTTTAATCTAGCTTTGAAGGTTTATTGAAATTTGTTGAAAATGATTTCAAATAAAATGTGAATTAATAATTATTCATGATTAAGTAGCTTTTAATATATATTATAATGTACCTGATATTATTATTATTATTATTATTATTATTATTATTATTATTATTATTAAGCTCTGTCCCACTCTGAGGTATTAATTCTAAAGGTTACAGGTAACTATTCTGTAACTACTCTGATTGAAGTTCTTGCAGCTCTGGGACTTTGTGATGGATTCGGCTGTAATTAACGCTCAGATTGATTCAAGCTGAAAGAGTACGCTAATCCGGGCCTAACCAAAGCCTGCAGTGGTTTGCTTTACAGCTAAATGTGAGTAGTTATTGACCGGCTAACGTTGGATCTCGGCTTCAGTGGCTCAAGTGAAAGAGCATGGCATTTTTGTTTAAGCAAAACACTGTTTATAACGCTAAGAATATTCAGCTGTTTTAATATTCTCTCAGTAGGATGCAGTCAAGAATATTTCAGTTAGCTTTTCTTTATAGCTGAATATGAATGAACAGGATGTCAGTTATATACTAATAACAGTCGTGCTGCATTAAAACAACCTCTTTGATTATGATTTGTTTACTGTTTAGAAATGTATTTATATATATATATATATATATATATATATATATATATATATATATATATATATATATATATATATATATATATA
>JAFFST010044812.1:253433-265914 GCA_022414735.1 Noturus placidus | reverse complement strand
AGTTTTATATCTTTATGTTTGAGGCCTGAAATGTGGCAAAAGGTCGAACAGTTCAAGGGGGCCGAATACTTTCGCAAGGCACTGTACTTGGATATACTTGAACAAAACCAAAGAAATTAGCTTTTTCAATAATTTATTCAACAGAATGGCCTCCCTTCTTTTTGAACCATTGCTTGGTGAATTTGCTAGTGTGCTTAGGATCATTACGCTGTTGAAAGGTCTACTTTCGATTCAACTTCAACTTTCGGACAGATGACCTCATATTATCTTCAAGCACGTTTTGATATAATGCAGAATTCATAGTTGAATCAATGAATGCAAGCTGTCCAGTCCCTGTGGTAGCAAAGCAACCCCAACCATAACAGTTCCATCACCGTGCTTCACAGTTGGTATGACGTGCTTCTCCTGAAAAGCTGTCTTTGGTCTGCGCCAAACATGTCTGCTGTTACTGTGGCCAAACAACTCTATCTTTGATTCATTTTTCCAGAGCACATTATTCCAAAAGCCCTGGTCTTTGCCTACATGCTCATTGACAAACTGTAGTCTTGCAATGGCTTTTTACTGGCACGCCTCCCATGCAGCTCAAATTTGTGCAAGCTCTTTCTGATTGTAGACGCATGCACTTTTGATACAAATAGTTGCAAGACTTACTAGCAGATCCTGTGATTAAATTTTTGGGTTCTTGGGGAGACTTCTTTTTGCATTAGATGGCCTGCATTGGGCTGAATTTGCTGGGACGGCCAGTTCTGGCCAAATTGCCAGTCGTTTGAAATCTTCGCCATTTGTAGATTGTTTTCATTACAGTGAAATGATGTATTTAAAAATAATTTGAAGATCTTTTTTAAATACCACTTAGACATTAATGGCTGTGTGTTGAGTTATTTTGAGGGGATAGCAAATTTACACTGTTACACAAGCTGTACACTCACTACTTTACATTGTAGCAAAGTGTCATTTCTTCAGTGTTGTCACATAAAAAGATATCATCAAATATTTACACAAATGTGAGGGGTGTGTACTCACTGTATATATACATATATACACACACTTGTGTTTGTGTATGTGTGTATATATATGTATATGAATGATAGATAGATAGTTAATTCTGAATGTACAGCGTGTTCCGGTCTGTGGTTCATTTTACACTCCAAATAATGGCACATATTATCAGTGTTACAGCCGTTGGAATGTGGGTTTAGACGGACAGTTAATTATGGAACTTTTTTAGGTCAATAATCAGAAAAAGGTCACTGACTGGGCTTGTCACTGCCTTTGAAAATGCCACTCAGGCAACAGATGTTAATTGTAACCATTACTGTTCTATTGCTCCTGTAGATGAGCTGGTGACAAACAGCAGAGGCTTCTCCCATGCAGAGAAGGAGAGCAATAGAGACAGACTAACAGACTATAATTACCTCAGCTGCCATGAGACTGATGGAGAGAGCGACACTGTAGACGGTGCCCCATCACCTATCTTAGATATAATATTTTACTACCCAGCAATTTATCCATCATTGCTGAAAGCATTCATGGGCTATTGTTGTCAGAGCAGGAGATGAAGCCACAAGCAATGACTTCAATCTCTGAAATTACACCATTTCGGAGACAAAAGAGGGAGATCGTGGGAGAAACGGGGGAGCCATGCTTTTGGGTGGCACTTTTTATCATTGAGTGGCAGACAGTTGAGCAATCAATGAGTTTGAGGGCAAAGTGCTGTGGAGGCAGACAGAGGTTTTTTTGTTTTTCAAGGAGACGTCAAATTGAGATATCTCCCTCTGTTTTTTTGTGTGGCTGAGAATGAAAAAACATAGATTTAGGGCTTATCACAATATTATTTTGCTGTAACTGATTATGCTATTTGTGCATCATAGCTGTGATTAAGGATAATATTAGCTTTTGATTGCGTATTGACACAGTATCTATTCATTAAAATTTTTCTTCTACATCTATCAAGTCTCTATAAAAACAAACTGAAAGTTTGCCTACTTTACCTAGTTTATCCATGTTAATCATCTGACAACAGACTGACTTTGTAACAATGAATTGCCACTCGGGTCGTCCTATTCGTTTTTTTTTTTTTTCCACAATGATGTCTTTGATTCCTCCCACGCCCGACTGCTGAAGATACAATGTTTTGTTTGCTGTTATACCCCAGATTGGCATCTGGGGGCTGTGAAGGTCACGGTCCGGGGTTACTGAGGAAGCAGTGGAGATCTGTGCAGCGCTGGTGTCACACAGAGATGCATAAAGAGTAACGGCATTAAAAAGAGAGAGGAAGTGGATCTTCTGCTCGTCATTACTGCTTAGTGATGTTGCTGATTTTAATGGCCCCCCTGAGCATTAACCACCGGTTGGGGTGGGGTGGGGGGTGTTGCTGGAAACTCAGCTCTCTGCATTGGCCCTCTCATTCACAGGAGGCAGGATGGAGGCGCAATATTGATGCGGACCAGCAGACAGATGGAGGAGCATTGTGAGTGTTTTGATTGATAGAGGGTGGGGTCAAGGCGTAACCTCTGTTTTCCATACAAATAGGCCTGGGAGGGCATTGCTGTAGGATGCTGGGGCATCTCTGACAGGAGCTTCATTCCTTCGCATGGATGAGGAAGGAGAGGCTGTATTAATATGGGCCTGGAAACGGTTGCATTGTTGTAAAGGGAATGCATCTAATGGTTATGTGAATAGCTGAGAATTCTGCTCCTTTTTATTGAGCACATCCATTGGCAAAACTGTATTTTAAGCAGCAGACTTTTGCCACCAGGGTAGGGTAAAAATTCAGGGGATTGTGTGGGATATGTTTAGCATATTTATAGTTTGTTGTGATCAACAAGTGACATCAATTAAATATTTTTTTTTTAAAGACGAGACTAAGAAGAGACAACAGTGTGCCCTCTTGCACAATAGGTCATTTCCAAAGTTTGCAAATTTGCATAGGTAAAATTTACATAGATAAACTTGACTTGCAGAGTGGAGCCTGGAGAGGGAACAGCAGTTTATCACAGTTTTAATATAAATGGATGGAACGTATGACATCATTATTTAATAATAATTTTAAAAATCATGTAGTAGGATCATTTTCCTATAAATGCACACCCTCATACATAATGAAGGACAATCACTATGTGCACTACACTGATCAGCCATAAGGTTAAAACCACCTGCCTGATATTGTGTAGGTCCCATTTGTGTTACCAAAACAGCTCTGACCCATTGAGGCATGGACTCCAGAAGTCCTCTGAAATTGTGCTGAGGTATCTGGCACCAAGACGTTAGCAGGAAAACTTGTAAGTTGCGAGTTGATGTCTCTATGGCATGTTTGTCCAGCACGTCCCACAGATGCTTGATCGGATTGAGATCTGATGAATTTGGGGGCCAAATCAACACCTTGAACTCTTTGTCATATACCATTGCCATGAAGGGGTGTACTTTGTCTGCAGCAATGTTTAGGTAGGTGGTACATGTCAAAGAAACATCCACATGAATGCCAGGACACAAGGGTTCCCAGCAGAACATTGCACAGAGCATTACAGTACCTCCAACAGCTTACCTTCATCCTATAAGGCACCCTGGTGCCATATCTCTCAGGTAAGCAATGCACCTTGCTGCCCACATGATGTATAAGTAAAAGGGATTCATCAAACCAAGCCACCTTCTTCTACTGCTCCATGGTCCAGTTATGATGATCATGTACCCATTGTAGGAGCTTTCAGTGGGAGTCTGACACCTTTCTATCATGCCCAGCATGAACTTTTTCAGAAATTTGTGCTACAGTAGCTCTTCTGTGGAATCGGACCAGACAGGCTAGCCTTTACTCACCTTGTGCATCAATGAGCCTTGGTTGTGCGTGACTCTGTTGCTGGTTCAATGTTTGTCCTTCCTTGATCACTTTTGGTAGGTATTAACCCCACAAAACCTGCCATTTTGGAGATGCTCTGACCCAGTCATCAGGCCTTCATAATTTGGCCTTTGTTAAAGTCACTCAGATCCTTACACTTGCCTGTTTTTCCTGCTTCCAACACGTCAACTTCAAGATCTGACAGTTCACTTGCTGTCTAATATATCCCACGCCTTGACAGCTGCCATTGTAACGAGATAATCAATGTTATTCACTTCACCTGTCAGTGGTTTTAATGTTATGGCTGATTGGTGTATATGCCAGAAATTTTATTAATCACTTATGCATCTGCTTAAGTTAGTTATTTAAGCTAGAAATGTAGAAAACAGAACAACCAGCATAAACTATTATCTGAGGTATCTGACATGATTAGCGTCATGTTAATTAAATTACCAAAAGGGGTTCAGTTACTGGAAAGCTGTCATTTATCAACTCGGCATCAGTAGACAAATGTGTGTGTGCATGAAAGTGTGCATCTCTTTTACCCTCTCCCTAGTTACAGCAGAAATCTACCTGAGGGATCTGCCTGCTTGTTTTGCCACATTAGTCCTGACCAGAATGAGAAGTGTTGTATTCCCTTAAGAGACGCCATCATATGCCTGCTGGCCTCACGGGGAGGGGGCAGCTTCAGCTACAGCAACAGGTGGATATACAGTACTGTGCAAAAGTTTTAGGCACGTGCAAAGAAATGCTGTTGAGCAAAGTTGCCTTCAAAATAATGAAATTAAATGTTTTTTCATTTTTAAAAAATACTGTAAAGATCAGTAAATAAAGTCAATATTTGGTGTGACAAAAATGTAAATAAAAATAGTAGCTTCTGGTACAATTAGTGCAGTTTTATAAGGAAATGAGCTATAGGTTTTATTGAGCATCTTGCACAACCAGACACGGTTCGTCTGGAGACTTCGACTGTCGCACTCGCTTCTTATTTATGCAGCAAAACCCAGCAGCCTTCATTGTGTTTTTTGTCTGAAAAGTGTCTCTTACGTAATATGCTGCTTTCTTTACTGAGATACAAACATTTTTCTGTATCATTTCCTTTTCTGCTAGAAAACTAATGTTTGGGAATCTAAAATGTTTTTCATACTGACTGGATAATGTAGAAGTCATAAAATAAAAATCTATAACAAAGTTTGCATTAGAAATAGGGTGTCTAAACCTTTTGCACAGTTTGTGCAAGCATTTATGAAACTATTATAGTTTTTAAAAATGCATACAAGAAATCTTGTAACTAATTATCATGATTTATGAATATGGGCTTCATAGCGTTAGCAATACACAAACTAAAATGTTAAATGTTTTTCGGTCAGCTAGACAGATCATAATCATAGGAAATTTCTTTACTGAAAAAGACATTTTTTTTCTCTCCTTCATTTGGGAACGGCAAAATGTCCCCGCCACATCAGAATTTGTTTTCATATCATTGTGCGAATATTTGACACCCACACACACCCTCACCCACAGTGACCAGGCAAATGAGGCAAATCATCCCTCCACACACACATTACCTTAATCATGTCAGGACACCCCAAGGCCAAAGCCTCTGATTGGTCCTTAGTCCCTCACGGTTCTAATGAGGAAGAACTGGTGTTTGGAAATGTGGCTGTGCTAATTAAAGGTGCTATCTGCGAGACAATAGCTTATTTTGTTATTGCCGTAAAAAGGTGAATGTCCCAGAGGCCCTGACACCACTATGTCCCTCGCGCACCAGCCAATTAATGGCCCGGAGGAGCGGGAAACATGTTTTAAGCATGTGTAGAAAAGATTCCAAAACTAGAAAGCTCTTGGATTTAATGAAAACATTACATTTTTAAAATTGTTCTTATATATTAGCAGAATCACAGGTCTATTTTAGAGGATTTTCATTTTATAATCTGACGACGAATAGCGCATGGTATCACACAGTATCACATCACATCACATTTGGCTAAGATTTAATACGGATTAGCTCATACAGTGTGACAGGTTATAATCTTAAAAAAGTGCTGAAATCGCACAGCCTAAAGCCATCTTTAGTGAGCCAGGTTTTAGGCATCTTTTGGGAGACTGACTGTTTTTTCCACCTCCCTTCTACCTCCCTTGAGTGTTCCTTTCAAAACCATGCTCCCTAAGGGTGCTTTCTCATATGCAGTGTTTAGTTTGTTTGACTCAAACCCTGGTATGTTTTCCATCTCGGTGCAGTGCAGGTGAGACACAGAATTCACACTCAGGTGTGAAACAAAACAGCCAGTCCAAGAAAATGTGGTCTCTGTCCCTCTAGTGGAATCTAGCATGATTCAATCATGGTGAAAAAATTACCACTTGTCCAGATTGGTTGAATGTTGGCGGTCCATGTTATTTTTTTTCTATAGAGTTTCAGACACCACAGATACCCAGAGTTTTTGTTCTGTTCAAATATTTCATTGACAGTTGCTGGACTTTTTTTCCACTGTAATATAACAAGTAGTGTTCTGACATAAAATTACAACTACCGCAAATTACAACTAGTAGTGTGTGAATGAGCTGAGACTGATTTTAAAGTTAACATAGAGTCATGTATCCCAGCTACCGATTGTATTTCAGTCTCATATACGTTGTTGTTGGATGTGAATCAGTGTTTACAGATAAAGATGTCTCATTTGTCAAAACCCTGGCATATGCACTTTACATAAGGATTAAGTGTCAGTCTCCTTCTTGCTCTCTTTTACACATAAAAGGAGGCTCTCATAAAGATGATTGAAAGCCCTGTACACACATTTGTCCATGTGTTCACTCAAATTATACATAATGACACACACACATAACTTCACAGTCAATTGAATTTCAGTCAGTGCTTATTGCAGAAGATTCTTTGTGAATCTGGCATCTATTTGTGTGATTTAAATTGATGTTCTAGCCATGTTTTGGTTGGGGTAATTTGGGTTACGGTTGTTTGTTGCTCAGTAGTCGGGCAATTCCATAACTGGGGGCAGAATTTAGTCCTTTTAACTCTTAAAAATTAATTACTTTCACCATTGAATCTAAGAAAATATGCATTTAAGTGTTCAAAAATGTGGTTCCTTGCTGACAGGTTGCATTTCACTTTTAAATGAGTAAGAGAGTTCAGGTTTTTTAAGCATAGAATTAGTAATTATACAAAACAATTCAAAAATACTAACAAGAATTCATGCTAATGGCATGACTACCTAATAATTTACTTAAATGATTTGACTAAGTTAATTTATACCTATAATTTGGGTAAAAACTGACCTCATCGCTACTGCAATATTGCAATATTGTGTTTTTTCTTATTTTCTTACTTCTTCCCCTGATGAACATGTATCTTGTGGAATTTTCCAAATAGTTCATAAGGGTGACAGTGTTCAGGTAACAGGGTTGAATGAATGAACTAAAATGTAAATTTTTCATAATGTATAATGGATGACTCATGGAAAATGATGTCTCAAGCAAATTGATGATTAACACATTAATGGATTATAATAAGATTTATATTTCAAGGTCAGGTGTAGTATAATGTGTACTGGGACTTGCAAAAGTTTTCTAAAGAGTGCTCTAAAGTTATTTATGTGAAACATGCACATAGCCTATTGTGATATTGTGTTTCTCTTGCTTTTACTTTACATAAATATTTGTAAATGTAATATCAATGTGTCACAGTAGGCTCCCCAATCTACAAGGAGATAACCACATGGGCTTAGAAGGGTCCAATTTACTCTCAACTAAACTATTACAGCTGCAATCTGAGCAAGTACATTTGCACATTGTCTCATGGCACACCCCGATCTGTTTCTTGGTAGTTCTTAGAGTTAAAAAAAAAAAAAAAAAAAGAGAGCGAGAGAGAATCAGACATGGTGCAGGCAAGTGGTAACCTGAATGGAGCTAATAAAATGGTTTGTCCATGTGCTGAAGGGTGTGTGAGATTTGTCCCAAACCACTGCACCCTTTGTAGCTACTCGAGTGGGTGTAAGCATCAACTAACAAAGCTCATTGGAGCTCGTAGCACTTATTTCGCTGGCCCGTCCCCCGTTTAACTCGCATGTCATTACAACCTGTTAAATGGACTAAGTGTTCATCTCGCGACGTCACTGGTTGGCTAGTGGAATTTTGCTTTGTTTAATCCTGAGAAATATTGCTGTGTGACTTTTCTACCCTGACCAAATGTACCCAAGCAAATATTTTCTTCCTCTCGTCACCAAACAAAATTAGAAGGTACAGTTCTCATTCAGCGGGCCACTTGTCTTCTGGCAGCAATATATAAACTGTCACAGCATGAAATCAATTTTCTGCCTTGGTTCATTTCAAATCAGAGGTTTCGAGCGCATTAGTATTGCAATTAGAAGGCCCATTGCTATGGGAGCCTAGTCCTGGAGTGAGGGAAGAAAAATTAAGAGACACAAAAAAGAGACTCCTTCTTCACACTGCCACTTGCGATAATTTCTTTCCTTTCTTCTTCTTCTTCTTTTTTTGCTCTCAGACCCGTCAGCTTCATGGACGTGATGGGGGCCAGTGGCCCTAATCGCCACAGATAATAAATTTATCAACTCTTAAAGTTCGGCAAGGGCTGAATGGAGCTGGCCCCAGCCATTGAACGTGAGCAGATTACTCACGCTTAGTTGGCTCTAGGTAGGCTTTGGCAAGGCTCCCTGCCAAGCCCAGGAATGGGCCTCCATTGAGCTCCATTCACCAGCTCCTGACACAGAGCATGCTTTTATGGCATGCTGCTTTATTATAAGAGGATCCCCCCCTTACCAGCCCACCCCAGGCTTGTCCGCACTATACTCTTTCTTCTGCATTAAGAAAAGGTTATCCCCTACCTTAATCTATACTGCCAAGCGGATCAGAGAGAACGAAAAGGGGTGTTGAAGGGGTGCGAGAGCTTCGTTCAGGAATCCCTCCGAGCCCACCTCCTAGGGATTCCTCTTTTCTCTCTAGCTCTCTTGCAAAGTGCCAATAGGCTCTGGTGGAGGATTTGCATCCTAAATAGGTAACCTGCAGATCTTCTCTATGAAGACATCAGATCAAAGATCAGCCAGTCGGGGAGCTGCTAAAACGTTAAGGAGGCCGGCACGTAGACAAAGCAAAGGGATGAGTGCTGACCGCGGCCTCAAGAGTGAAGGGGAGAAAAAAAACACTGGGATTCCTAATCCAGATTAGGACTGGATTAGGGTGTTACAATGGCTCTGGATTAATTCGAAAGTCACACAGACTCCATTTTTTATTTTTGTGACTTAACTTTTCTTTCAAATAAAAAAACCTAACAATCCCTAAATCCCTACCCAAACTCTTTTTCCCACTACCTACAGTTTGTCCGCTCTCATTTCTATCAATGTTTCAAATCAAAGCTTGGGAGGCTTTTCCATTAAAAGGCAACACTTTTATAATGCATAACACTTGATCATAAAATCAAATTAATATATAATGAGTGTCAGGGTCTATTGTTTGTTATATAAACATTTACTTAAAGGTTTTAAGGGGTTGTGGAGCTTTTGGATGGAGACACTTTGAATGTACTCTGAGAACGCAACAATAATAGACAGAGAAATGACCGCAGTGACATCTGAAGACTCTTGAAGCTTTTGTGTGAAGCAGCAGTTAGGCAACTATGTGTTGTTATCATGCATTGCAAGTGTTTTTCCAACTTCAAGCCATTTGTACCAAGGGATTTGTCTATTTGGTGAACTGTAAAAGTCTAGAAAATTGATCAACCTGAAAATGGTTGAAGTTGGACAAAGTCAACCATGTGTGAAAAAGTTATCAGCTTCTGAAATAACTACTGATTATGCGATTGGTTGTGCTTGTTATGGGCTTGCAAAAATGTGTTGAGAATATTGCACATCTCATAACAGAATGTATGGCTAAAATTCACATCATTTACAGATTCTCCAGCAAAAAACAACAACAACAACAAAGGAACAAGACCAAAAAACTGCTGTTCTTCATAGCACAAATTAAAGAGTGCCTAAGAACCACTCATTCATCTTCATTAACTGCATTATCTCCGTATACTCAGGGCCATGGTGGATCATAGATTCTATCATGGGAACTGTGTGCAGGGTAGGAATACACCCTGAATGGGATATCAAGCCACCCAGGGCATCATACATTCTCACCTATGGGGCAATTTAGCATGATCATAGGTTGGAAGACCTGGAAAACCCTGAGGAAACCTTACACAGCCATTGAGAGATCATGTGAAATTCCATATAGTCAATAACCCAAGCTCAGGCTCAAACAGGATCCTGAAACCTGGATTTAATTTGCTTTCATGTGAAAGGTATGAATGTTAAGCATTTGATTTATGCGTAATCATAACCTTTGTAAAATCAGTAACCAATGAGTGTAAAACTACATATACTTAATTTTGTATTTATTATTTTCAACATATGCTCTACATCAGTGGTCTCCAACCCTGTCCCATGAGATCTACCTTCCTGAAGACTTTACCTCCATAATCATGCCCACTTGACCATCTAATCATTGCCTTAAGAAGTTTTTGATCAACTTCAGTGCATCCAGAAAGTATCCACAGCGCTTCACTTTTTCCACATTTTGTTATGTTACAGCCTTATTCCAAAATGGATTAAATTCATTGTGTTCTTCAAAAATCTACAAACAATACCCCACAATGACAACTTGAAATAAGTTTGTTTGAAACCTTTGCAAATTTATTAAAAAAAAAAACAAAAAAAAAACATATGTACATAAGTATTCACAGCCTTTGCTCAATACTTTGTTGAAGCAGCTTTGGCACCAATTACAGTCTCAGGTCTTTTTGAGTATGGAGCTAAAAGCTTGGCACACCGATTTTTGGGCAGTTTCTCCCATTCTTCTTTGCACTACCTCTCAAGCTCCATCAGGTTGGATGGGGAGCGTCGGTGCACAGTCATTTTCAGATCTCTCCAGAGATGTTCAATCGGGTTCAAGTCTGGGCTCTGGTTGGGCCACTCAAGGACATTCACAGAGTTGTCCTGTAGCCACTCCTTTGTTATCTTGGCTGTGTGCTTAGGGTCATTGTCCTGTTGGAAGATGAACCTTCGCCCCAGTCTGAGGTCCAGAGCACTCTGGAGCAGGTTTTCATCAAGGATGTCTCTGTACATTGCTGCATTCATCTTTCCCTCGATCCTGACTAGTCTCCCAGATCCTGCCACTGAAAAACATCCCAACAGCATGATGCATCCACCACCATGCTTCACTGTAGGGATGGTATTCGCAAGGTGATGAGTGGTGCCTTGCATCCTCCAGATGTGACGCTTGCCATTCAGGCCAAAGAATTTAATCTTTGTCCTGGTCTTGGTTTGAGAGTCCTTCAGGTGCCTTTTGGCAAACTCCAGGGGGCTGTCAGGTTCCTTTTACTGAGGAGTGGCTTCTGTCTGGTCACTCAACCATACAGGTCTGATTGGTGAAGTGCTGCAGAGATGGTTGTTCTTCAGGAAGGTTCTCCTCTCTCCACAGAAACACGCTGGAGCTTGGTCAGAGTGACCATCGGGTTTTTGGTCACCTCCCAGACTAAGGCCCTTCTCTCCGATTGCTCAGTTTTCCCGGTTCGGCAAGCTCTAGGAAGACACCTGGTGGACCTCTTCCACTGTGCTCATTGGGACCTTCAATGCTGCAGAAATGTTTCTGTACCCTTCCCCAGATCTGTGCCTCGATACAATTCTGTCTCGGAGGTCTACAGACAATTCCGTGGACTTCATGGCTTTGTTTGTGCTCTGACATGCATTGTTAACTGTGGGACCTTATATAAACAGATGCGTGCCTTTCCAAATAATGTCCAATCAACTAAATTTACCACAGGTGGACTCCAATCAAGTTGTAGAAATATCTCAAGTATGATCAGTGGAAACTGAATCCACCAGAGCTCAATTTTGATTGTCATGGCAAAGGCTGTGAATACTTACAGTGGTGTGAAAAAGTGTTTGCCCCCTTCCTCATTTCCTGTTCCTTTGCATGTTTGTCACACTTAAGTGTTTCGGAACATCAAACCAATTTAAACAATAGTCAAGGACAACACAAGTAAACACAAAATGCAATTTGTAAATGAAGGTGTTTATTATTAAAGGTGAAAAAAATCCAAACCATCATGGCCCTGTGTGAAAGAGTGATTGCCCCCCTAAACCTAATAACTGGTTGGGCCACCCTTAGCAGCAACAACTGCAACCAAGCGTTTGCGATAACGTGCAATGAGGCTTTTACAGCGTCCTGGAGGAATTTTGGCCCACTCATTTTTGCAGAATTGTCCTAATTCAGTTACATTAGAGGATTTTCGAGCATGAACGGCCTTTTTAAGGTCATACCACAACATCTCAATAGGATTCAGGTCAGGACTTTGGCTAGGCCACTCCAAAGTCTTGATTTTGTTTTTCTTCAGCCATTCGGTGGTGGACTTGCTGGTGTGTTTAGGATCATTGTCCTGCTGCAGAACCCAAGTTCGTTTCAGCTTGAGTACACGAACAGATGGTCGGACATTCTCCTTCAGGATCTCTTGATAGACAGTTCCTTTTATCACGGCAAGTCTTCCAGGTCCTGAAGCAGCAAAACAGCCCCAGACCATCACACTACCACCACCATATTTTACTGTAGGTATGATGTTCTTTTTATGAAATGCAGTGT
>JAFFST010044812.1:239777-252689 GCA_022414735.1 Noturus placidus | reverse complement strand
TGCATTTTGTGTTTACTTGTGTTGTCCTTGACTATTGTTTAAATTGGTTTGATGTTCCGAAACACTTAAGTGTGACAAACATGCAAAGGAACAGGAAATGAGGAAGGGGGCAAACACTTTTTCACACCACTGTATGTACATGTACTTTTTTGTTTTTCATGCTTAATAAATTTGCAAAGATTTCAAACAAACTTCTTTCATGTTGTCATTATGTGGTATTGTTTGTAGAATTTTGAGGAAAATAATTAATTTAATCCATTTTGGAATAAGGCTGTAACATAGCAAAATATTGAAAAAGTGAAGCGCTATGAATACTTTCCGGATGCACTGTAAAACAAATGTGTAAGATTTTGGTTGGAGATGAATCCTGCAGGAATGTAGATCTCCAGGAACAGGATTGGTGACCACTGTTTTACATGTTCACCCTTAGGATCTATGTCTACATGCTCTCAGACACTGTATGATATTTTTATGGATTTTTCTCAATATATTTCTATTAGTTCCTGACTTTTCAGACACCCTGTATAATGAAAATGTCTATTGATTGCCTGTGAGAACTGGGTGTAGGAGCAGGGAAAACCAGGTGGAACCATTGCTTAACCTTTGCAATTATCCATTTGTCCATTTTCGGGTGTCAGGTGCCAAATTACCCTTTATCCCCTGCCTTCGGTGATGCTTGGACCCCTAGTTGTAAGCCGCTTTTATCATGGTGACAGAAATGAACTCTTTAGCTATTGGCACTATCACCTGGGGCAGGAGCCCCATGTTTATTTCCTACGATTAAATTGGGGTATTTTATGATATGATATAATTGGTATCAATTGCTCTCCAGGTGATGCTGACCATGTTGTCCGAGCCGTGGACAGCTATGGTGGCGCCTTGCCGTGCACATTCTACACCCCGGCGCCTTTAATGGCACTCAAATTCTTAATTAGCTCACTCGTCTGTGCTCGGGGATATCCTCCTAGCTCTTGTCATTATCTATATGAAATACGCTCAGTAGGAAGAACGTGATACAATGTATTTCACACAAAAGCTACTGCATATAATGTGTGTTTTTCCCCTCTCAGGACCAAGCACCGAACAAAAGCACTGTGCTCCGGATCTCCCCCGGTCTAATTTGTGGCCTTGGAGTGGTGTTTAGCCCAGCGGGCACGGAGGGTGCTTTTTTGTTTATCCAAAGTTTCAAATGCTTCTCTTTGACAGCTCCTTAAATACAGGTTTGCAACGGAGCCTCCCAGCCTGGTTCTAAAGGTGAATTTAATTTAGGTCTCAAAAGGAATAAAAAAAGCTTCACATGTCCCTTAATCGATGGATTTCAGGGAACAGCTCTTATTTAAATTAGAACCTTAAGCCCTTGTATGCTTAACAGGTTTGGTTAAGAACATGAAGGTTCAAGCATAACCAGCATAAGACAACATAAGATGTTTAACTGTCAGAAAGCTGCATTAACAGAGAAGAGGTATCACGATGTGGATGAGCTGTGTGGTCTGTATAGAGCCTGAGGATGACACTGGGAGTGTAAGATAGCGGCCATATGTTCAGGGAGACGACTGACATTCAACAAATGTCACCTGTCAATATAATTCATCATCTGCTTCAGCATGCACCGAGGAGACAACGCCTGGGACGTGACTCACGATCATGGCCTTTTGGAGAAGCACTGATTCAAATCACTTAATGATGAGGGTAGGGGGGAATAATCAGACATCCACAACATATAAACCACATAAACCGAGTGTCACTTCACACTTCACATCTATCTATCTATCTATCTATCTATCTATCTATCTATCTATCTATCTATCTATCTATCTATCTATCTATCTATCTATCTATCTAGCTAGCTAGCTAGCTAGCTAGCTAGCTAGCTATATGTCTACCTGTTTGAATTTCTGTATGTATGTATGTCTGTCTAACAGTCATTCTGTTTTTATAACTTCCTGTCTGTCAGTCTTTGTGTCTGTGTCTTTCTTTCACTCTGCGTGTCTCACGGGCTGTCTGTCTATCTGTCTGTCTCCCTTTAATTTGGACTATCTCTGCCTGTTTATTTTCTGTCAATCAGTCTGTCTCTCTTTCTTTCTGTCTGTCTGTCTGTATGTCTGTCTGTGAGCTTCTTTCTTTCTTGATTTCTGTTAGAGTTGCTACTTTCTGTCTGTACATCTGTTTGTCTTAGTCTGTCTGTGTTCCTGTCTGCCTGTGTCTTACATTGTGTCTGTGTTTGTCTTTCTTTTGTCTGTCTTTGTGTGTATATATATATGTGTGTGTGTGTCTGCATCTGCATATCTGTCTTTTGGTCTGTCTACCTTTCTGTCTCTGTTTTTTGTCTGACTGTCTGTCATTCTGTCTGTCTATATATTGTCTTCCTATCTGTCTTTGTCTGCGTGTGTGTGTGTGTGTGTGTGTGTGTGTGTGTGTGTGTGTGTGTGTGTGTGTGTGAGCATTGTGTGGTAGATGGGGCTCATAGCGACAGGTAGCATGTCTTGAATATATGTGTGTGTGTGTGTGTGCAGTGTAACAGACAGCAGTTCAGTGGGACAGAGGTTCATTTTCCAAGTGAAGTGGTGAATGTGCATGTGTGTGTGAGAGACAGAGAGCTTCAGTGTTTGCGAGGCAGTTTGTCTCCCAGGTGAAGATGCTGTGCTGACTCAGCTGTGTGCTATTTATTAGTCAGAGAGCAAGAGGGAGGAGGGGAGAGACAGATCAGGTGTGCTCTGACTGAAGCCCTCATTAATGGGCCTTCATTATCTCTGATTTAAAGCTGAAGTGCGAGGAGGTGTCATCTCGTAACGGACTTCATTAAAGCTTTAATTTTTTCCAGAAGGTAAGAGAGGCTGGCGTAATGAAGCCATCACAGGCTCAGCACTATTCACCCCTTGTTAGGCACTACACACACTGAACGTGAGTGGCAGACACACACACACACACACACACACACACACACACACACACACACACACACACAGAGCCCCCGTTGCATATATCATGGGAATTAACAATATTGCTGTTCCTAATATTAATACACACCTCAGCACTGCTGCTGATATTATATGACCTGTGAATTTAGCTGAGTTATTAATGTGGACAATTTGATATGAATATTTTATTCAGAGAGTTAGATCATTTAAAAAAAAATCACCATGATGTTATGAACTGCAGAGAGCAGCACAGCATTTTTTAAAATCTATAATAAAATTTAATTCTGTGAATATATAGAAATTTATACATTAGATACTGGACAAATGCAGCAACAAAAAAAAAGGCAAATTAATATAATCTTATTGAAGATTTATGCAAAATTTAACTAGGGCTGTCACTAATTTTAGGTTAGTGGTCATGTGATTTTAAATCTTTTATATAAATTTCATGCATTGATTATGATGATCTAGTCCAGACTAGATTTGAATATAAAATTCCATACGATCACATGACAGATTTATCTAAAGAACATAAACCATAATATTAGGCATGTTAGGCAAATATGTACCTCCAAATGTATTTAATTGAGCCTGTAGAATGGTTTCTTCCAAATCATATCACCATGCGTGTTTTAGCTTATTAGATTTTAGATTAGACCATGAAAAATTCAAATAAATGAATAAAAATTAAATAGTCATGCTGGTTAATACTTTTCGTGTAACCTTGGGCATGTAATGATTAAATAAAACCTAATTTGATATCAGTTGGTCTTCAATGTCATTTATAAACAAACAAAAAAATAAATAAATACATAAAGCCATTGACTACTTTTGTGAAACTTGCATTTTCACTTTGGATATCTAATAAAACACTTTTTTGTTATACAACTCACATTTTAATGATTTCATTCTTTAGAGTACACAGTACTGTCAATACCATAAAGATAAGGTATAACCACATAATAACCATGATTATAACCCCAACCACTGTTTTATCATCATCATCATCATCATCATCATCATCATCCACCCTGTGCCTCCCTCCCTAATGTCCTCCAGCGTTTATCTCTTCTGCCTGGCTTGTCACATCCAGTCGAGTGTAAGCGTTTACTGTGCTAGATGTTTGAGGTCAGAAAGCATGCTGAACGCTCACCTCTGCACCTCTCCTGTTAGGAGTGTTTTGGTTTTTCCTCTACACTCCGGGGCTACAGTAAACCTCCAGAGGGCTCGAGCAGCAGCGGGGGTAAGCTGTGTCCAAGCAGCACGCCGGTAAACAAGCCAAATCATCATCCTCTCCCTTCCTCGGTTCTGCTTATGCTTACTCCTGACTGGGATCTGTGATAACAGCACACACACACACACACACACACACACACACTCATAAACCAGTCATTTAGCTCAATTGCTAGTTGAAGGCCACATGAACGAACATGCATTATCATTACTGTGGGAAATTATGTCACACACTCTGAGCATGTAGTGAGTATCATGAGTAAGCAAAAAAGTCAGAGTAAAGTGTTGGTTTAAGAAAAATAAGCTTCATCATCAACTGATTAAGTAAGGAATAAAACATTCAAGGTGCACTGGTATAAGAATATCATCACAAGATGGGCTGGAGAAATGCACCATGACAGGAAGCAGATTTACTTTTAGCACTGTGATGATGATTGTTTTCCATTAACAGCATGTCCTGAAGTGTTTTATTCTTTTTATACCACAGCTACGAGTCTTTAATATCTGTGTTTAGTTACAGCCAGTAAGCTTTCATCCATGCGGAAGTCTTCAGGATAAAAAGATGTGTGCTTTACAAGTGTTCAGTAACATGAATGTGGGTTATTTATTTTTATTTATTTTTTTTGTCTTATTAACTTCAGAATGAGAAATAAAGAGTGGCTCTGAAGGTGTGCTGTGGTATCTAGCAACAATACATTAGCAGTAGATCTTTTTAGGTCCTGTAAGTTCTGAGGTGAGGCCTTGATGGATCGGACTTGTTTGTCCAGCACACCCCACAGATGCTCGATCTGATTGAGATCTGGGCAATTTGAATGCCAAATCAACATCTTGAACATCTTGTCTTGTTCCTCAAACTGTTCCTGAACAATTTTTGCAGTGTGGCAGGACACATTATGCTGCTGAAAGAGCCCACTGCCATTAGAGAATACCGTTGCCATATTTAGGTAGGTGGTATGTGTCAAAGTAACAAATTAAAAGTCACATTTTCCATGTTCTTCAAACTGTTGCTGAACAATTTTTGCGGTGTGGTTGGGAGCATTATTCTGCTGAAAGAGACCACTGCCATTAGGGAAAACCGTTGCCATGAAGGGGTGTACTTGGTCTGCAACAATATTTATGTAAGTGGAACGTGTCAAATTAACATCCACATGAATGCCAGGACCCAAGGTTTTCCAGCAGAACATTATCCAGAGCATCACGCTGCCTCCGCCAGCTTGGCTTCTTCCTGTGGTGCATCCTGGTAACATCTTCTACAGGTAAATGATGCACATGCACCCAACCACACATCCTAATTCATCATACCAGGTCACCTTCTTCCTTTGCTCCATGGTCCAGTTCTGATGCTCAGATGCCCGTCGTATATAGCCTTAATAGCCTGCATCTTTTGATCGAAGTAGTCGTGGTGGATCATAGAAAACCAAAAGGTTGCTTATATACTGTGGTACTATAGAAAAAATGATCATCTATCACACTGTAGAAAAAAAAAACATCCACATAGTGTTACTAAACATGTTTGTCAGTACAACTACTGAACAGTTATCATAATTTTCTCTTTCTTTTAAGGTTAAAAAATTTTAAAAGTCACACCCAATTAAAATAATCTGTCCATGAGTATAATCAAGGAATATAAACTCAAAAATGAAAGTCATTCTAAAATTTGTAAGCTTTTATTTAACATAGCAATACCAACCGGTGGAATGTACTGTAGATCATATACTTCTTCCTAATTCCTCTTCAGGTCTTTTAAAGGGGAAAGAATGTTGTGGACGCTGTAATCTTAAACCATGTGTCACATGACTTTGAGGAAGTAATCGAATTTCAGTTTGAGCTTGAAAACAAGGAAATTAGTTCTTTTCTAATTAGAATTTTAATCATGTGAACATTTAGCAAATGGAGACATGAAAACACATCCGCACTGCTTGTATCAGGTAAAAAAGAAAAAAAAGAACATTATGCTTAAGGGAAATGATTGCAAGGCTACATGATGTTTACATGTAAAAACAGTGTATTCCAACTTATTGAAAAAATAAGTATTCATACTTTTGTCTATTTTGATCTCAAGTTGACATAACCGCTGGGATAGATGACAGTTTATTGCACTGTTGAAGAACTGAATGAGAGCTTGTGAAAAATCTACCTCCCAAGTTCGCTAGTGTTGCAACAGATAAGTGCTTGTCCAAATTTGGGACATTGTGACTTCGAATCCTGTTGTTGTCACAGCTATATGGAGTCCAAGAGAGCAAAAATAGAGGTGTTCTATTGGGGAGTGTGATGTCAATTACAGCAACACAAGTGGATGAGACACAACTGTAAACTCATGTATGCAAATGAGGGCATATAGCATTTTCTTCAGAGGGTATTACGCTGCCCTGTGATGCAGCATGACAAAAAAAAAATGCAATAGGTTTGCTTCATGTATCTCGCAGGGACCATCTGTTAATCCTCACCCTCGCCTGGTGGGTGGGAATTGGCAGATGACTAAATTGGTAAGAAAAAATGGGAAAAAATGTATTTAACCCAATTATAATATACAGTGGTGCTTGAAAGTTTGTGAACGCTTTACATTTTTTTCATATTTCTGGATAAATATGACTGAGATCTTGAATATATTAATAGATCCTTGTTCTATAAATAAAACAGGGTGCTCACTCACATCTGTGTCACGCCAGGCGTATGGGAGGAATCAATCGTGGAAGATGCGAAGTGAGGAGGACTTGCGTAGTTAAAGCCAAGTGCCAAACATGCCGGCTCGGGTCCGGTTTAGAGCATGTTAAGGAAATGGCGGCGTGGGTCAGGCGATCTGATTTAGAACGGGGCAGGCAGAAGACGTAATCCAAGTCGTAGCGAGGGTCAAGCGATCGGTCGAACGGACTAGAATGGAGCAGGAAATAAACGGAGTCGAAAAGGCGTAAAACATGGTCAGGTACACAGAGATTCACTATGAGAAAACAGGCTTGGTAACGCTACGGAACGAGTCGAATAGACGTATACTTCGCATCGGGTGAATGCGGCCGAGGGGAATTAATACTGGCAGGAGCTGTGTGGGATGATTGGTGACAGGTGCGTGCACTCAGAACTCAGGGGAGGGAGAGCGCAGGTGCGGCGGCGGTGATTCACGGGAAGTAGAGTTCGCGGTAAGTGCCGGTTCCCTGTTGGCAGTGGACGTGGCTGGCTGCGCTATGACAGAGCCCCCCCCAAAGGGCTCACTCCGGGAGCCGAGGTCCTGCGGGGTCTGCCCCGGGGTCGTGGGCCCGGGAGGGCCAGATGGGCCTGGTGAAAGTCACGTAGGAGCTGGGGGTCTAAAACATCTTGCCGGGGCACCCAGCATTGCTCCTCCAGCCCGTACCCCTCCCAGTCAATCAGATACTCTAACCTGCCTCCTTTCCCACGCCTCGACCGGAGAATCTTGTTGATTCGATAGGCGGGTTGACCCTCAACCTCCAGCAGGGTAGGCGGAGTCGTGGAGGGCGTCCCGGAGGCTAGTGGACCGTCTACTACGGGCTTGAGGAGGGAGACATGAAATTAAAGAGACAATCGGCTGTGCCATGGAAGTTTGAGGCGATTGGTGACCTCATTAATACGCCGGAGAATCGTGAAGGGGCCCGTGTATCTGGGCGACAGTTTTCTCCCGCCTGGCTGCTGGCGTAGATTCTTGGTGGACAGCCACACCCGATCCCCGGGCTGGTATTGTGAGTTCTCACCACGATGATGGTCTGTATTGCATTTGTATGTATTCGCGGCGACCCGCAGGTGGCGATGGGTTTCGGTCCAAACTTGTTCGCTCCTTCGGAACCATTGGTCTACTGACAGGGAAGCGGTGGTAGTGGCGTCCCAGGGATACAGGGGAGGTTGGTACCCAGCATGCACTGAAACGGGGTGAGCTTTGTGATGGAATGGCACAGGGAGTTCTTGGCATACTCGGCCCAAGGCAGGAAGGTGCTCCAGTCCTCTAGGTGATTGGAGCTGTAGGTGCGTAAAAACCGACCCAATTCCTGGTTTGTTCTCTCCACTTGCCCATTGGCCTGAGGGTGGTACCTGGACGAGAGGTTGGTGGTCACGCCTAACTTGGTCATGAATCCAGACCAGATGCTGGAGGTGAACTGCGGCCCCCGATTACACACGATCTCCTTGGGGATTCTGAAGTACCGAAACACCTGTTGGAAAAGCAGCTCCGCTGCCTGGAAGGCGGAGGGAAGTGAAGGCAATGGAATGAACCGTATTGCTTTGGAAAATCTGTCCATGATGACACATACTACCGTGTGGCCCTGGGAGGGCGGTAAATCGCTGACAAAGTCTATGGCTATGTGGGACCAGGGTCGTTGAGGTGAGGGAAGGGGTAAAAGCTTACCGGCGGGGAGCGACCGGGGAACCTTATGTTGGGCACACATGGTGCAGGTGATGAGTTCCTCCCGTTTCTCTGCGGGAACGAACAGGCGATTGTGTGGGCATTGCGGGGCCACTTGCGAGCAGGGAACCCCCTCCAAGCAACCATTCGACGGTGTTGCTTACGCAGGCTGGGTCTAGAATGTACTCTTCCCTAGGGTTGTCCCACCCAGGAGGATCACAACTGGAGAGAGCGTCTTTGGCAAAGATGCTTTGGCATTCTTGGAACATGGTAGGTAGGATAAGGTGAAATCGAACCTCATGAAGAACAGGGCCCAGCGAGCCTGGCGAGCATTGAGCCTCTTGGCCGTTCAAAGGTATTCCAGATTCCTGTGGCCCGTATAGACGACGAAGGGGTGATTCGCCCCTTCTAGCCAATGTCACCATGTCTCCAGGGCCAACTTTACGGCTAGTAGCTCTCTGTCTCCCACACTGTAGTTTTGCTCCGCGGGGGAGAAGGTTCTGGAGAAATAGGCAACGGGGTGGAGCTTCAGCTTCTCCCCGAACCTTTGGGACAATACGGCTCCTACCCCTACTTCCAAAGCATCCACCTCTACCGTGAAGGGTGTCGAGGGGTCTTGGTGCCTTAAGACGGGGGCGGGTGAAAAGGCCAACTTGAGCTTCTCGAGAGCTTCTTGGGCCAAGGGGTTCCACTGGAGGCGGCTAGGTTTCCCCTGTAGGAGGGAGGTGAGAGGTCTTGCCACCATACTGAAGTTCCTTATAAACCTACGATAGAAATTGGCGAACCCCAGGAAACGCTGTAGCTCCTTAATGGTTGTAGGTGTGGGCCACCCCTGTACAGCCTTGACCTTCCCTTGGTCCATGGCGACTCCCTGGGGACTAATCACGTATCCCAGAAAGGCAATAGTATGCTGATTGAACTCACACTTCTCCGCCTTTACATATAACTTATTCTCCCATAGACGACATAGAACCTGGCGCACATGTTGAACATGTTCTTCCTGAGTGTTCGAGTAGATGAGAATGTCATCAATGTAGGTAATCACATAAGACCCCAACATGTCCCGCAGTACATCGTTAATGAGGCACTGGAATACCGAAGGAGCGTTGGCCAGCCCATACAGCATTACCAGGTATTCGTAGTGCCCCGAAGGTGGTGCTAAACCCCGTCTTCCACTCGTCTCCCTCCCGGATCCGCACCACATTGTATGCGCTACGTAAATCCAACCGGGTAAAGACCTTGGCAGTACGGAGCTTCTCCAGGGCTGACGGGACTAAGGGTAAGGGGTAGCGATACTTTACACAACACTGGTTAAATCCCCAGTAGTCGATACATGGTCGGAGGCCCCCTCCCTTCTTCTTGACAAAAAAGAACCCTGCGGAGGCCGGGGACGTGGAAGGTCGAATATATCCCTGGCACAATGCCTCCTGAATGTATTCCTCCATAGACTCCTGTTCCTTGAGGGTCAGGGGGTAAACTCTTTCCCAGGGCAGTGTGGCGCTGGGCAGGAGGTCTATCTTGCAATCATACTCCCGGTGAGGGGGAAGGCCACTTGGCTTCCTCTTACTAAAAACCTCTCAGAGATCGTGGTACGCCGGTGGAATGACTACCGGTTTGGCCGGATGGGGACTTTCTACTGTGGTGGATGCTACTGGGATTACCGGGTCCTGGAGGCATTGAGTAATACTGTGGGGTGACCACTGCACGATCTCTCTCCGTGCCCACGATATTTGGGGATTATGATGCTTCAACCAGGGAAGGCCGAGAACCACAGGATGACGAGCTGTCTCTATGACATACTGCCAAATGGTTTCTTGATGTAGGGAAAACACAGGAAAGGTAAAAATAGATTGTGCTCCATAAGGCATAAGGGGGTGTCTGCTTACCTTAGGGTGCGGACGTGGCTTCTCCGGCTTTTCAGGGCACTGCCGAATGAAGTGGTCAGACTTGCCACAGTAGAAGCATTGGTTCTCCCGGTGGCGTCTCTCCCGTTCTCTCAGGCGGGTCTTTCCCAACTCCATTGGCTCCTCAGGGCTTACCGGGCCTGGCCTAGCCTGGACAGCAAGGTGAAGGGCACGGCCCTTGAGTAGGCGGTCAATGCGAATTGCCAGCGTGATCAGTGTCCAGTGTCCCCTCGTCATCGCGGCACGCCAGCTCCGTGATGATCTCGGCGTTTAAACCATGGTGGAACAGGGTTTTCAAAGCCGGATCGTTCCATCCGCTCCAGGCGCCGACGGTCCGAAATTCAACAGCATACTCTGCGATGCTGAGCGCTCCCTGGGACAAGGACATCAACTCCTCCCTGGTTTCTCGGCGGTCCGTGGAATGATTAAACACCGTGCGGAAGCAGGCTGTTAGCTGCTCATAGGAGTGGTTCCCCTCTCCCTCCTGATCCCACTCGCCGGTAGGCCAAAGCAGCGCTTTGCCGGTTAAGTGCTGCATGAAATGGACGATCTTCTGCTGATCCGCCATGTCGGGATAGGTAGAAAAGAAAAGAGAGCACTATAAGAGGAAAGCCCGACAGCATGCGGGATCTCTGTCGTACTTTTCCAGCATCGGTGTAGCGGGGAGCCGAGACGAGGGCTGAATGCTCGAGGGGGCCATTGCCATAGCCATGCTGGAGTGTGCCGCTTGTCGGAGACGCGTAACCTCCTCAGTCAACGCGACGATTTGCGCGGTCTGCTCACTTAACATGCGACCATGTCCCTCAATGGCCGCTGCCCATCTAGGATCTCCCGCTGGTTCCATAAATGCGGGGAAGTATTCTGTCACGCCAGGCATATGGGAGGAATCAATCACGGGAGATGCGGAAGTGAGGAGGACTTGCATAGTTAAAGCCGAATGCCAAACGTGCTGGCTCAGGTCCGGTTTAGAGCACATTAAGGAAATGGCGGCGTGGGTCAGGCGATCGGGCGAACTGATTTAGAACGGGGCAGGCAGAAGACGTAATCCAAGTGGTAGCGAGGGTCAAGCGATCGGACGAATGGACTAGAACGGAGCAGGAAACAAACGGTGTCGAAAAGGCGTAAAACACGGTCAGGTACACGGAGAATCACTATGAGAAAACAGGCTTGGTAATGCTATGAAACGAGTCGAATAGACGTATACTTCGCATCGGGTGAATGCGGCCTAGGGGAATTTATACTGGCAGGAGCTGTGTGGGATGATTGGTGACAGGTGCGTGCACTCAGAACTCAGGGGAGGGAGAGCGCAGGCATGGCGCCGGTGATTCACGGGAAGTGGAGTTCGCGGTAAGTGCCTGTTCCCTGTTGGCAGCGGACACGGCTGGCTGCGCTGTGACAATCTGATTGTCATCCCATTGATTGAACACCTGACTCTAATTTCACCTTCATATTAACTGCTAATCTTAGAGGTACACATACTTTTGCCACTCACAGATGTGTAATATTGGATGCTTTTCCACAAGAACTAAATGACCAAACTATAATATTTTGTCTCATTTGTTTAATTTAGTTCTCTTTGTCTACTTTTAGGACCTGTGTAAAAAATTCTGATGATGTTTAAGGACATATTAATCCGGAAATATAAAGATATCTTTACTTTTAATTGAGTACAATTTTGACACAGTACCCACACTTTTCTACAGTTTCTCTAAATTGTTTTCACTCCTGCTGGGAACTGCTCTATGTTTTCTATTCACAGTACTGACTAAGCTCAATAATAATCTTGGCCTTGGATGGACGTGATGGCCATCAGCATGGCGTGTTTTTGGCAT
Source organism: Noturus placidus (assembly GCA_022414735.1). Lineage (NCBI taxonomy): Eukaryota > Metazoa > Chordata > Actinopteri > Siluriformes > Ictaluridae > Noturus > Noturus placidus. Next base: position 240,457 of record JAFFST010044812.1, on the reverse strand, counting down.
CTCTCTTCGTTTTCGTTCTCATGTGGACCCCTCTGCTGCCCTACCAGCCTGGCGTGCCAAATAAACAAAAAAGTTGTGACTTGCTTTTGTAAAGGGGCCAGCCTTTGTAAAAGAGGTCTAGACAGTCGATTACTTTCTCAACCAGGCTTTGTCTCACAGCTCCTTGCGTGGGCCGATTTTAAACAACAGATGATGGTGTTTGCCAAGTGTCACAAAGCACACTCACGCTGTGTGCTTGTTTGCAGAGCAAACACGAGTTAAAACACCATTTTAGAGTAAAGCAAGAGGAGCTTGGCGTCTTTAAATCTTCCCTTTAAACAAACATGTTCAGTTTGTGACAGTGGTAAAGACATGCTGAGTACTGATCAGAGAGGATTTGTTTGCTGTGGGCACAAAAGCAGCACTTGGGTGGCACTTAGGTGATGTATTTAACCTCAACAGAAGGACATATAACCGCCACCCCCTTTCACCAATATATCCATCCATCCATCCATCCATCCATCTTCTATACCACTTATCCTCCTTCAGGGTCACAGGGAAACCTGGAGCCTATCCCAGGGAGCATGGGGCACAAGGCAGTGTACACCCTGGACAGGATGCCAATCCATCGCAGGGCACAATCACATACACATTCACACACCCATTCATACACTACGGATACTTTGGACATGCCAATCAGC
>JAFFST010044812.1:214159-226420 GCA_022414735.1 Noturus placidus | reverse complement strand
TAAAAGAGAGGGGAGAGAGAGAGAGAGAGAGAGAGAGAGAGAGAGAGAGAGAGAGAGAGAGAGAGTGAGATATGCGCCAGAGATGTCACTAAAGAGCCAGAAATCCAGTTATTTATTCATTTTCTTTTTTGTCTGACATGAACTGCTGTTTGTCTTGTTCTGCTTAGTTTCATGTGCATAATCACGTCTTTGCCTCATTGGATCTAGTGTCAAACTTTTTTTTAAAAAGAAAATTCTGCATGACGAGTGTGTGTGTGTGTGTGTGTGTGCGTGTGTGTGTGTGTGTGTGTATGGGCGTATGGGATTAAGGGGTTTCTTCGCTATGCAGGGAGTACCTCCTGAACAAGTCAAGTTCCCCCTTCTGGGCTGACAAGACTCTGTTCTGTTGTCTCTAATTTTCTTTTGTCTTCTGGAACGGTCTCTCCGTGCAAAAGACACACACACACACACACACACACACACACACACACACACACACACATACACACACACACACACACACACACACACTAACACACACACAGCTCCTTTAGCCGACCTGACAACAAAGCTTATAGCGGCACCTTACGTTTATTATTGATCTTAGTACTGTGCTGGCTGTGTGTGTGTGTGTGTGTGTGTGTGTGTGTGTGTGTGTGTGCAACCAAGCACAGCTAGTAAAACAAACATGTTGAATCTACCCCCTCTGCATTTACACACAAACACACACTCACAGGCTTTTCATGGGTTTGTTAACACTCTTGGTCTGAGGCAACAGCAAAATATTGGGTCAGAGGTCACAAGGGTAACGATTAGAATATATGCAGCAAGACATTGATTTGAACTTGAAACAGACTTGTGTTATTATAATTTCAATGTGAATGCTCAAGCTGAGTGCCTCAGTTCCTGAGATGCTCCTGAAAGTTGGACATCCACCTCATCAGCTCTGCATTATGAGGTTTAATGGATCGTAAATATCTGGTTAGAGTTTCAAGAGGCCAAACTCTCAAACTCTTGCTGGTTTGTTTGCCCGCTCCTCCTTGCTGTAAAAGAGGGCGACAGTTTGAGATCGTTCGGCCCAATTGTATTCACTCTCAATCAGTAATCTCTCTTTTATTGTAGCATTAAGGGCTTTGGGTAGCTCCTGAGCTTGTGTGGGTGGTCAGGGGTAGCATCTTAAAAGCTGGGGTTTCTCCACGGCAACTTTTTTGGGTGGGGGATCTTGAGGGGAGCTGTCCCTGATTGAGTCCCCTAGACTGGAGCAGCCGAGCGCGAAAGATCAAACGTGCCAGGACACAGGAGGTTCCCTTCAGTGACGTGGTAGTTATCAATGTAGCTGAGACGAGATAATGGGGCGCGCACGAAACCAAAGGCCAGCACTGACGACTCCGACCCATTTGATCGTCCTCAGGGAGCAAAGAGGCTTAAGGCCGGACCCTGTTTCACATAAGAATGGGCTTCTATTCGTGCGTAATTAGCATACTCTCCCTCTCTCTCTCTCTCTCTCTCTCTCTCTCTCTCTCTCTCTCCTTTTACACCCTCCTCCTTCTTTTCATTTGCTGGTGGCTGTATTGGCTTGGCACTACTTTGGTGTTTGGGACTTCACCCTCAAATGACTGCTTTGGCCCTGAACTGACCTGATGGCCTCTTGAGCTGACCACTTGATTAACAGACTTTAAGTCCACCTCTTGATGGCGTGTCTCCTGCCACTAGTGGAACCATACCAACCCTACAAACCTACGAAACTTGTGGTCTGATGCTCTGTTTAAATACATTTTAGCACAAATCTGAATGCTTTATGTGAGCCATCTCTGTATGGTGCAGGTTTCAACCTGGTAGGGTTGTCATTTAGCAATTAGCAAAAATATCAGCTTAATGAATTTAAAAAGTCATTAGTAGCTTAAATAAGCTGGATAGAAGCACTAAACCTCTTCTTTGGTTTAGAAACTTTCTCTTTGGGTTTGGCCGTAAAACGAACCTCAATTACTTCCATGATATAGAAGATTTTTACGGTTTTACAGTGCATAGTAATTCTATGACTTATTGTCTGTAGGCTTAAACAGGTCATTTAATTCTCCCTGCTGTTATAAACATTCTATCTCTTGCTCAATTTTATGATGCATCGTTAGCCACTGAATGAAAAAGCTCTACTAGGATTAATGGTTTACCAAATAACTTATTTAGTGGTGTTTCTTTAGGTGTCACAGTGAACCTTACGTTCACGTTAGTTCCTCTTAGCATGGTTCTGCTTTTTCTCTTAGTTGTTCTGTATTTATCTATAAATCTAGCTAGTTACAATAAATCTCAGATTATTATCCTATAAAAATGTTCTATGCTGAATGCTACAACTGAGGCTTTTTCTCAGAGACGATTATGAAGTTCTCAATCAAAACCAATTAAGACGCACAGAAAAACATTAACCATTTAAGGAACTTTTAAGAAACCATTTTTTCTAAAAGTATAAAAATGACCAAACTATGCATCTATTTGTATGTTTCCTTTGTCATTAATCTGTGATGATACGTCTTAATTTCTCCGATTATTGGTAAAAAAAAATTACTTAAAATTGTCTGCTGTTATAATTTTTTTGTTATTACAACAGTGCCATGAAGGAAGGTCATTATGGTGGCATCTTAGCTAAAACATGTCATTTATATAACCTATATTGTTTATAAACTTTATATTATATTGGAATTATTTTGGAAGTTAGATAAATAATGAATATTTTATGAGTCAGTTATATTGGAATATACAACATGCAGCCATAAGATTAAAACCACCTTCCTAATATAGTGGAGGTCCCCTATGAGCTGCCATAACAGCTCTGACCCTTCGAGGCATGGACTCCAAAACACCTCTGAAGGTGTGCTGTGGTATCTGGAACCAAGATGTTAGCAACAGATCCTTTAATTCCTGTAAGTTGTGAGATCTGGCCTCCATGGATCTGATTTATGCTCTATCGGATTGAGATCTGGAGAAATTAAAGGTCAAATTAAAATTTTCCATGTTCTTCAAACTGTTCCTGCACAATTTTTGCAGTGTGGTTGGGAGCATTATTCTGCTGAAAGAGGCCACTGCCATTAGGAAAAAGGTTGCCATGAAGGGGTTTAATTGGTCTGCAATAATGTTTAGCTAGGTGTAAGTGTCAAATTAACATCCACATGAATGCCAGGACCCAAGGTGTCCCAGCAGAACCTTATCCAGAGCATCACACTTCTTCTGCCCGTTTGCCTTCTTCCCATAGTGCATCCTGGTTCCATTTCTACATCAGGTAAGTGACGCACATGCTCCTGGCTGTCCACACAATGTAAGAGAATATGTCATTCATCAGACCATGCCACCTTCTTCCATGGCTCCATGGTCCAGTTCTGATGCTAACGCGCCCATTTTAGGAGCTTTCAGTGGGAGTCTGACACCTTTCTATCATAGCCAGCATTAACTTTTTCAGCAATTTGTGCTACAGTAAGGTGGACAGGGGTCAGATCCTTATGCTTGCGTATTTTTCCTGCTTCCAACACATCACATTTGAGAATGGACTGTTCACTTGCTGCCTAACATATCATAGCACTTGACATGTGACATAGTGATGAGATCAATGCTATTCAAGTCACCTATCCGTGGTTATAATGTTATGGTTAATCAGTGTATTCTACAGAGAATCCATCTTAGCTTGCTAAAGTATCTGGTTTAATTTGATAAGGATTTCAGGAGACATTTTAGCTAACAGAAATGCTATTCGACTGTTCAGTAAGTATCCAGGTTCAATGACAGTTAAGGCATAATGTTCCAAAAATAACGTTCCTGCAATGTTTAGAAAAAAAAACTCTACTGTAATAATGTTGCAGTAACTTTGTAGGAATGTTTATAAAAGAAATTATATGAAAATAGATTTCTTGGAAAAGTGGTTTCTGTAAACCAAAAGGTCCTACATTTGTACAAATGCTCTGATAAACCTAAAAATGTTCTCTAGGTTCTGTTACTGAGTAATGTTATATTACTTTCTTCTGCGAACATACACCTGTCAAACACTTCTCTTAAATACTTGCCCCAAATGTATTGGGAATTAAAATGTTAAAAAAGAATCGCCTTTCTAATCCCATCATGTACAGATTAAGAGCATAGGAATCTTAATGAGAAAGAGAGAGAGAGATAAAAAGGCCCATTTGACTAAATGATTGTCCTGAATCTGAGGGTATAATCCTCAATCGGGCCAATTAGTGTGAGCACGGGTTCTCCGCGCACAGACAGGCTAGCTGATTAGAGCTGACAGTGCACTGATTCTCACTGCTGCAATGCCAGGTATGATGGAGCCACTTCAAAGCGCCTGTAGGCATGGGCAGAGGCGAAGGCCGAGACCGGAGGCCAAGTCTGCTAATCTCCCTCCCGCCAAAGCCACAGTGTTCCTGAGCGCTCACAAAAAAAACAGCTTTGGGCCCACAATCAGGGCATTAAGGCCTCCAGTCAGGTCCATCGCCTTTGATTCTCTCATCATTTCACTGAGAGGATGCTCACGTGTCTTGGTGTAAGTTTTTAGAAGGTAGTGCCCATGGTTATGTGAGTGAAATGGAGGAAATGCTCCGGAGTATAACCTTTCACTTGGATGAGATTGGTTGTCATGAAATAGGTTAAAACAAAAATTTTGTAATGAGGATTATATCCTGAAGTGTTTATTCCTCTTATACCATAGCAGGTTTTTAGGCATTTTATTAATTAAATAATGGTATAATACTTTTGGTACTTGTGGAACATATGCAAATCATGTTAATTATTGTTAAACAGTTGTTCTTTCACCAGCCTCTTTTTCTCTCTTAAAGAAATGAGATGAAAACAAACAAGCAAGCAAACAAACAAACAAACAAAAAAGCACAACTTGTCCTGTTACTGAGAGACTGGAAAGTGCAAACTCATCCAGGCTGAAAACTTACAGACTCTTACGAAGCACTTACACTGGAGACTCCTTCCATAAATGCTAAATGAACATCTCCTTACCGAAAAGCTCACCAAACAACCAGACAATCTCACCATGATTTTGCAATTTTGCGATTGCAGAAATGAACGCAAAACCAAGCAAACTCAGCAATATTCGGAGGAGCTTGCAATCCTTAAAAATTGCCGCAGAGTTTCCACAGATTTGGGCCAAGACGTGCACATTCAGTCAAAGCCCGCTTCTATTCATGGGCATCAAACATGAGTACAGCTAAAAGGTTACTAACAAACTATAAATGAGAAAGACTATGCAAAACAATTTCATGCAGTTGCAATTTCGTCAATTCAAGTAGTTTTCTAAAAAAAAAAAAATCACAAATGTTCAGAAAAGCCGCAGCAAAAGCAAGCATTTTTGGCCACAACAGTCATCAAAAAACAATCTAGAAGCGGAGAGACTAGATGTTATAATTTGTTAGTAGGGTCTGATTTACCATACAGCTGAAAGTACTGTTAAAGAAAACAAATATAGAAACACCTTCTGACCAATCAGATTGGAGTCTTCCACTATGCTGTGGTATAAAACAACATCATGAATATCATAAGTACAGAAAGCAACAAAATAAAGCAATGTTTTGTTGTCCAGTTACCTACATCCTGCAACATTGAAAAATACCACATTCACAGTGACTCATAGAGAAATTTAATTAGTTTGGGTGACACAAGATTGACAGTTCCAGTCTGTGAGCGAGGTCAGTCAGAGGCTTTTTTTTTCTGCTAAAGGCAACTGTGCATGCTCGGTGCTAATTGCTGAATTCTTGTGGGATCTTGCCTGAAGGCACTTACATGGAAGTGCTGCATCAGTCATCCTCTCTGCTGCTGTTTTAAAGACTTTTAATTAGGGCTTGTTTTAGAGCTGTATACCCTGTCATTCAAATGGAGGAGAAAGACAGTCATGGGTGACTCTACCAAAGGCACCATAGCATTAGGATTGTCTTTACATGTAAAACAGAGCCTGCTTTTAGTGAAGGTGGCTAAATCTGTTAACAGATCTAACTGAGAAACTTTCATAGGGAAAACTTGCTACTTGAGGCCCTATACATGTTCCATCAGGTGTCATTATTACAAAGTAGTCTACATTGAAATCATGCAAAAAACGACGAGAATTGTAAGAGGCAAAAGTTATTTTGCTAGGTTTGAATGAAGTCAAAGATAACTCTAATGTTTGACCTTAACTTTTAGATTGTGTAAATTCTCATGGAGAATAGAATCAGGAGACTGTTAATTATTTAGAAACAGGCAGTAATTCAGTGTGAATTGGAAAGACTCACCGGGAAAGCCACAGAGATGTAGCAGTGCACGACTGACTTATTTCTGTTCAGAAAAAAAGAGGCTGTTGTTCTTGGATATTTTTAAAGCTGAATGCTAACTAGCAGGAACATGTTAAACCATTGCAGATACATGAGAGAATACTCTCAACTGCAGGTTAATATTTGTGTTTGTGTAACATTGTGTGATTTGTGTAACACTGTGTAAATGGCATTTTTAAATAGTGTGTGAGAGTGTGTGTGATTGTACCCTGAGTTCACTGGGATATGCTCCAGGCTCCCCTGTGTAGGAGAAGTGGTATGGAAAATGATAGATGGATGTTAGCATTGGCAAGCGGCTGTGATATAAGAGGAATAAAACGGTTATAATGTTATTGAAAAATAATCAACTAAGGCGTGATGCTCCTGCTTGGCCCAGTGCACATATTTGTGGCAGACTAGAAGAGTTCAGCTCCAGGTTGATGTGCACTCATTGGGCCTCGTGCAAACATTCGCCCAAGGACAGTATTAGCAGTATTAACCTCAGCTTCCATCAGAAGACATGTGCTCTGAGGGATTATGCTATCTTTCCTGTCTTTCACACTACAAAGTGGTGCTTCAACTTAAGTAGGCTAAGATGAAGCTGAGGATGCAGAACTGTCGTGCGTAAATAAGCTGCATTTAAGGTTAACCTCAGAAAGACAGGTGAGAAGGTCATCTTTGACACCATCAGCTCCTTCACCTCATGACTGGTGTCAGTTGGAAGGTGTGGAATTTTGTTTAAGACTGGTGTTAACTTCATGATGGTTGCATTCCAGTTGTCAAATAAATTTTAAAAATATTTTTTTTAATTTTAGATTTGTGTCTAAAACACAGATGCACCTTCTGCTTGCTGTATATTTACAATGCCAGATAAGTCTAATTTAATAGTCTCGTGTAATATTTTGTGAATCCTGAGCAAATTGCCTGCAATTTACACTGTCAGACGCTCCAGCCCGAAGCCGAGCTGCAGGAGTTGGGGTCGCCAGTTCAGGTTCTTGTCACTTGAAATAGTGCTCTTTGCTGAGCTGTTGTGTCAGGTGCTGTCATGCCACCCTTGCTCTGATTGGATCCGAGCTAACCTGAAACGTGTTGGCATCGGCCAGGGGTTGGGATGGGGGAAGGGAGGGCGTGTTCAAAGAAGAGTGGGAAGGGAATGGAGAAAAATGAGAGGAGACGTAGGGGGGAGAGAGGTGAGGAAAAGAGAAGAAGGAAGGGAAAAATAGGGAAAGGATTTAAATCATGGGTCTACATGCCTGCACTCTTAATAAATAACGGTGCCTGGAAAGGTTCTTAAGGGTGACACCACAGGAGAACTATTTTGGTTCCATTATCTGTCAAATAAATTCCAAGGAACTCCATAATATGGATTTTATTCCTTTTTTTCAACAAGCATATTATTTAACAAGTATATTAGTTCCAAGTACACAAGGTGAAGGTGTGAATCAAACCTCCAACCGTGGAGGTACAAGGCAAATGTGCTAACCACTAAACCACCAAGCCCGCCTCAACTATAAGAACTCAACAATACAGGGTGTCCTAAAAGTCACATACATAGGGTCAGTTGTGCCTTCCTTAGTGGATGTTCATGGACATTGTGTTGTATGTGATGTGTTTCCTGTTAAAGTCCAATGCAACCTTGCAACATCTTCCCGATCCAGCCATGAAAATGAATTCAATAAAAAAATATGACTTTTGTCAAAGACATTCTTAAAGGCTATCTGAAAAAAATACATATATTATAATCTAAGTATGAAACATTTTGGAAGATATTTTGCTAATAAAAAGGGCTACTTTTTCCTATGTATGGAGACTTTTAGCTTTGATAATGGTGATTTGTGATTTCCAACACTGAAACTAAAAATAAATAAATAAATAATGGACCCCATGGATGAAATCAACCATTTCAATATCCATCGATCAATAGGATCTTTAGGAAAACAAAAAGTGGTTGTTGCATAGATTCACTCTAAAAACCTTTTCTGGCCTTTGCTTACATTATTCTCATTCAGATAATGACTATAAATAATTTACTATTTCATGTCGTTATAGTGAAGTTCAAGTGGTTGATGATCATGTCTGGGCTAATTGACAGAAGATGAAGATCACTTACTGTATTAACTTAAGACTTATTTTGATTTTATGTATTTATTGCCTATATTTAAATAGAATACATTTTACATTGAGCTTCAACTTCAGACATTTCTTAAAACTAACAAATCCTGAAATTTATGAATGTTTGACACACATCTGAAAAAAAAGTTTTATTGCTTTATTGAAGCATAGTATGCATATATGCACAGTATGTATTAAATGGCATTACAGCTTGATTTGAGGCCTCACTAAATTGACAACATTTAAACTTTATCAAACCATTAGCTTTATTTAGGATGTATATGTTTATTGTTTTTTTTTTTTCTTGTTGTCTTGTAACTGTGAATATTTCAAAATAATTCTACCAAATTAGCTCAGTAAATGTTTATCAGTGAATGTTGTCATGAATACAAATACTTTCATTTACAACCAGGCCCAATGGTCTGCTACAAAGAACTGTTTATATTAAATTCTGTTATGATAAAATATATATTTGTTTCCATTTCGGAGGCAACTTTCCATCATCCTCTACTGATATATGTTAAAATCCGGGTTATTAATGCTTTTTTATTGATTATTAATTTGTATGTATCTTAAATAAACTAATATGGAATGTTACTTGAGAAATTCATATCTGATATAATAATGAATAGAAATAATGTTTTGGTGCAAGTCAGATGTTAGTCATTAAGAGATGGCAACAATTAACACTGTTACTACTTTCATAAGCTGTTTGAATTAAAAAAAAAAAAAGAAATAATAGGATAATTGGGCAATCCATGTGAGCACTGCTCAAACAGTTCCAAGAATAGACTTATAACACAGTCTCGGATTTATGTAATGCATTCCTGATCAAATATCATACTAGATTTTTATGAGTATTAAATGTTAGCTTTTGGAAGGTCACACATAATAGGCATACATGTCTTCAAAATTACTGTACTACTGATTGTACTATAATGAACTGAAAGAGCAAAATGTTTATTTTAAGGAATAGCTAAACGTCTGACATGACTGCGAGGTTCTCATTTACCATCCTGGTGGATATATATGTATATGTGCTCGTATCTGATGGAGGGTTAGATATTATTTTGTCTGAATCCTCCCCGGACTAACTGCTAATCTCTGCTCTGTATTCAGAGGGGGGAAGTCCAGAGGTTGGCGTTTTGATCCGGACCCATAGAGCGGCATAGCCAGGAGCGATTCCTGCTTTGTCTCTGCTGGCATTCCTCTTAAAAATAACTTTCCCACAGCTCTTGTCCTGGCCAAGGCCTTATCTGTTTTTGCTGAGCAAGAGATTTGGAGCTGAGTCAGTGTGTTCGTGGATGTGGAGCGGTGGTAGCATCATCTCATAGGAATGTGAAGAGAAATGTTGGCAAATTAGTCACATTGACTAATTGAGGGTGTGTCTGCCTGTAAGTGTTTGATTCTCTGATGTATTGATTCATGTAACCTAGATGGTTTTTATCTGATTTTATGTATGACAATGAAAGAACAAGGCAGTTAAATTTGGAGAATGTTAATACTATCACTGTAATATTATAGAATTATTATCCTACAGTGCATCCGGAAAGTATTCACGGCGCTTCACTTTTTCCACATGTTGTTATGTTACAGCCTTATTTCAAAATGGATTAAATCAATTTTTTTCCTCAAAATTCTACAAACAATACACCATAATGACAACATGAAAGAAGTTTGGTTGAAATCTTTGCAAATTTATTAAAAATGAAAAACAAAAAAAGCACATGTACATAAGTATTCTTTGCCATGACACTCAAAATTGAGCTCAGGTGCAACCTGTTTCCACTGATCATCCTTGAGAGGATTCTACAACTCGATTGGAGTCCACCTTCGGTAAATTCAGTGGATTGGACATGAAAGGCACACACCTGTCTATATAAGGTCCCACAGTTATCAATGCATGGCAGAGCACAAACCAAGCTATGAAGTCCAAGGAATTGTCTTCAGACCTCAGAGACAAGATTGTATTGAGACATAGATCTGGGGAAGGGTACATGAACATTTCTGCAGCATTGAAGGTCCCAATGAGCACAGTGGCCTCCATCATCCATAAATGGAAGAAGTTTGGAACCACCAGAACTCCTAGACTCCTAGAGCTGGCTGACCCAGCCAAACTGAGCGATCGGGGAGAAAGGCCTTAGTCATGGAGGTGACCATAAACCTGATGGTCACTCTGACAGAGCTCTAGCGTGTCTCAGTAGAGAGAGGAGAACCTTCCAGAAGAACAACCATCACTGCAGCACTCCACCAATCAGGCCTGTATGTTAGAGTGTTCAGAGGGAAGCCACAGCCCGCCTGGAGTTTGCCAAAAGGCACCTGAAGGACTCTCAGACCATAAGAAACAAAATTTTCTGGTCTGATGAAACAAAGATTGAACTCTTTAGCCTGAATGGAAACCAGCTACATGTCTGGAAGCCATGCACCAGTCATCACCTGGCCAATACCATCTTTTCAATGAAGCATAGTGGTGGAAGCATCATGCTGTGGGGATGTTTTTCAGTGGCAGGAACTGGGCGATTAGTCAGGATCGAGGGAAAGATGAATGCAGCAATGTACAGACACATCCTTGATGAAAACCTGCTCCAGAGTGCTCTGGACCTCAGACTTGGGCGAAGGTTCATCTTCCAACAGAACAACGACCCTAAGCACACAGCCAAGATAACAAAGGAGTGGCTACAGGACAACTCTGTGAATGTCCTTGTGTGGCCCAGCCAGAGCCCAGACTTGAACCTGATTGAACATCTCTGGAGAGATCTGAAAATGGCTGTGCACTGATGCTCCCCATCCAACCTGATGGAGCTTGAGAGGTAGTGCAAAGAAGAATGGGAGAAACTGCCCAAAAATTGGTGTGCCAAGTTTGTAGCATAATACTCAAAAAGACTTGAGGCTGTAACTGGTTCCAAAGCTGCTTCAACAAAGTATTGAGTAAAGGCTGTGAATACTTATGTACATGTGTTTTTTTTTTTTTTTTTTTAAATAAATTTGCATAGATTTTAAACAAACTTCCTTCATATTCTCATTATGGGGTATTGTTTGTAGAATTTTGAGGAAAATAATTAATTTAATTCATACTGGAATAAGGCTGTAACATAACAAATTAAGTACATAACTACATAAGAAGAAGTGAAGCGCTGTGAATACTTTCCAGATGCACTGTATATAGAATTACTATAGATACTAGTACTACCTATAACTATTATATCTATCTAACTAAATACTAGGCTTTAGTTTATTAGCCTATATATTGTATATATAAAATGTTCAAATTCACAAAGTGCTGAATTTCACAAATGGCTTAAAAGATGTCATTTTATAATACATACATGAATGTTTATTTATTTAGTATGTAAAATACTGTAAATCATTTGAATAAATTTTGTTTATTTAATTGATAGTAGCTGTAATAAAAGTTTTAATAAGCAGCTTTTATTAACAACAAAAACAATAATAATAAGTTTATTATTATTATTATTATTATTATTATTATTATTATTATTATTATTTTAACTTTGCAATTTATGTTTAATATCTCTAAGTGTGTTATATGTAAAAAGATCAGAAGGTCAAAAAAGTATTTAGAATTAAGCACATTAATACACATTCTTGGACTCACTATTATACTATAATCACTAATAAATATTAATAATAAATCATAATCTACATAATTACACAGAAAAGTCCCTAGTGTTGAATCAACACCCAGACTGTTTATATGAGTCCAATGGACTTATACAGTGCCTTGCGAAAGTATTCAGCCCCCTTGAACTGTTCGACCTTTTGCCACATTTCAGGCCTCAAACATAAAGATATAAAACTGTAATTTTTTTGTGAAGAATCAACAATAGGTGGGACACAATCAGGAAGTGGAACGAAATTTATTGGATATTTTAAACTT
>JAFFST010044812.1:156132-179110 GCA_022414735.1 Noturus placidus | reverse complement strand
CGTTATCGCAAACGCTTGGTTGCAGTTGTTGCTGCTAAGGGTGGCCCAACCAGTTATTAGGTTTAGGGGGGCAATCACTTTTTCACACAGGGCCATGATGGTTTGATTTTTTTTCACCTTTAATAATAAACACCTTCATTTACAAATTGCATTTTGTGTTTACTTGTATTGTCCTTGACTATTGTTTAAATTGGTTTGATGTTCCGAAACACTTAAGTGTGACAAACATGCAAAGGAACAGGAAATGAGGAAGGGGGCAAACACTTTTTCACACCACTGTATAATTTTAAATGTAATATCAGGAGGACACAACCAGGTTCATAATAAAATATTTAAATACTTATACAGTATAATCTATATGAATGAACGGTTTTACTGCCTTTTTCATTCACCTGTTCTGTATAGTATAAGTCAGACTCATGTAAAAGTGTAAACGACTGTAGATCCAAAACAGCTGCTGTGACCAGAGCGTGGGTGAAGAGGACAAATCCGTTGAAAAGTCCCAGAACAATGCGCCGTAACCGTAGATGACCGGGCATTTACACAGAAGGAGTGATTTCGAGTTCTTTAACAGCGGGGTTGAATTTCACTCAAGGATAATTAACAGATAGAAGCAGTCGGTTTAGGTGTAGGGGTAGGATTGCTGAGAAGCTGAGAAACAAGTTTCCCCAGTCCTTCAAAGCAAATCTAAGGTGCTGTACAGATGTCCTGAAGAAATCAGTAAAACACAGAGTACAGGAAAGCTAAGCTAAACCCATATTCAGACCTGGTATGAAAATTGCCCTTTCCTTGCAATCAGTTTCAAGCCCTGACTTGCTTTAGTGTCAGCTTTACCAATCAGATCCATCTGAAATGTAAATGAAACTTGTGTGCCTTCAATTTTGAGCTTGTTGTCAGCAAATTAATTAACCTTGTTATTTTCATTATTTTTTTTCTGTCACCGAACAATTTCTGTACTTCCTTAGTTCCTGTAGCTCTTTCCCAGCTTGCTTATTGAAAATATGTGTGAAAAAAAGCTCCCAGGAAAAAGTGTCAAGTTGAATTAGCACCTAATGCTTGTGTTATTAGCAGTCCTCGGCAGAGCGCTGGAATTCCTTTCATGCCTTTCTTATAGCAAGGGCTACTTCACTAATCTTTGTTTGATGAAATGATGGTATTTCAGTCACAGAAGATTCCCTCACGCTAACGATATAAATGTAGTTAAAGCTGGGTAAAGATGGATCTCTTTTCCCAGTGTTTGAGCTTGGTGATATGGCGACAATATAAATATCACAATATTTGAAAATGGGATAATATCATGATACGTGCATAAAGATACAATATGCAGTGTGTTTGAAGTTTTCCTGAGGTTTGATAAAATGTTACAAAGGGTATAATCCATAAAGAGACCAGTAGACCAGTAGCACAACATAAAAAACTAAATAAGAACACAAAAAAATAACCCTTTATAACTAGTGGAACAAATTGGTTAAATGATACAATGGGTGAATATCAAGTCAATTATTGTGCAGTTTAATTTAGCAACATTTTACAGAATATGTTGAATCTTTAATTTTTTCTGCAAATTGCAAAACAAGTGATAAAGAATCTCACTGGAAAATCTCAGTTAGAGTTGAAAATGTGACTAAGTGTTATTACATCATAAAATATAAAAACCAATCATGTTCCACTATGCAAATACAATCCATGATACACCAGTTTACCAAGGAAAAAAGGGTGGAGCCTATAGGATTTGGAGGTGTTTCCAATTTACATCTGCATAGAATTTCTTGAAAAGGATAAGCATAGGTGCATCTATGCATCTCACTAAAACAAAGTCTCAGTGAATTTATCATCACTTTCGTTGACGATAATTGTATGATGCACATTATTTGCTCTCATGATGTCATTTATCATTATAACAATAGCGTATTTGTCAAGCTGCCCATTTCTTGGCATGAACAAGACACATGCTCACATTACTGTACTCATTTATCCTAGCAGTCAGAAATGCACACATAGTAAATGAGGCAGAGGCAAACCCAAAAATGTTGACCAGAACTGAAAAGGAAGTTGAATTTTGATCCCAGAAAACACAGATTGAGCACATTAGTTGAGATTTGCATTGATTTGCAGCTACAGAATATGACTGATTTTTTAAATCAGTTAATTTTATTGGGTTTCTTGTAATATTTGGTGTCAGGGTGTGTGTGAGGCGAGTGAGGGAGGTTTGGGGTATGTGAGATGTGGAGAGGGCATGCTGGCATACTGCCTGCTCTCTGGCAGGCTCTGACTCTGAGGACTGTGCTCGCTCTCTGTCTGTCTCTCCACAGAGGGAGTCCACACATGCTCCAAAAAATGAGGAGATGGAGGTGAGGTGAACAGGCTACATCGCTTCTCCATCTGCTGTGTGCACACATTTTTTGTATGTGTCTAATTTGTCACTATAGACTTTGTTGGTTGTGGTTCTTTTTTATGTTTTTGTGTGTTTGTGTCTATTTTATATGTGCATCACTGTAATTTGTGTATTTATATGTTGTATAATAGTATATTATGGAAGACGTAGGCATGCAAGCCTTAGTTCCAGTTTTTAGTCCTGGTATAAAACCTTGCCTCACTGTCTCATTTAGAAATTAAAGATTAAAAACTATGATTAAACACATCACTACTCGGCTTCCAGGATATTACCCAAATCCTCATGCTTCTTCCATAATGAAATCATCATGGATGGGACTGCATCGGCCAAGGTCACTGTTTTATAAAGTGTAGCCTGTGTTTAAACATGTTTCGATAGAGCTGTGAATTTCACCATCACTTTTCTTTAGAACCAGAAATAAACACCAGCCTAGCTAACAGAGAATGTTATCAGAATGTTCAGTAATGCAAAATCAATGTGTTGCAATGAATGTTTTGCAAAGCTAACATTAAGGTAAATGGCGCACTTATATAGCGCTTTTATCTCATTCACCCATTCACACACACAGTCACACACCAATGGTAGCAGAGCTTGCCACCGGGAGCAACTTGGGGTTCAGTGTCTTGCCCAAGTACACTTCGGTATGTGGAGTCATACGGGCCGGGAATGAAACCGCAAATCCTTCGAAGGTTTTGTCAATGTCTTGTCAATATTTTGACAGCTAAAACTGTAAACATTATGTAAAAACATTCACAGAGCATGCAGAGAACATCCTAGAATCCTAAAGCCAGAAAACATTCTGCTAACTTAAAATTGTTAGCTAGGTAGCTCTAAGAAGGTTTGGCTATAACATGCAAGTAAGTAAACCCTTGGTAACTTGCTATTATAGGAAAATAATCAATGATGGGATGGTGTGATATGGCTTAGCCTGAAGAGGAGTTACTGTTGCACCGAAAAGTTTATTATATTCCAATAACATCTGTGTTTATTAAACATTGACAGATCAAACTTTTGGTCTGTTTATAGTTACATTTAATATTTTCCATCCTCTTCTTATTTCTTATGTTAAGACAGTTTTAAAGTAATTCCATCAGCTGTCCATTTTCTTTCTCTGTTAAAGCTAAAAAGACAAAACACCTGACACTGCAGACTCCTCCCAAAAATGCTCAAACTGTTTTTGTAATTAGGTCTAGAGTATGTGAAGTGCCTGCCATAAAAGTCCTTGTATGCCCTTCAAGTATAATTTGTTACTATAGAAACGATAACCAGTTAGAATAAATGCATTCAACCACTGTCAGAGCTGATGTTATAGAGCTGCTATTAACACCTATTGACCAATCAGAGTTGAGATTAAGCAGTGCTGTGCTATAATACAAAAATAACATTCTGAAAACTTCATACTGGTCTGCTCACAATGATGTTGGTGTTGTTTACCTATTTTCACAGTTTTTTCTACACACACACACACACACACACACACATATATATATATATATATATATATATATATATATATATATATATAGTTTGTTACATTTCCTACAAAGGAAAGAATCTATGTTGTAAGAAAAAAATATTGTCAGAAATGTTAGGCTCAGAAAACCGATTAAATGTTGTAGGAACATGAGGTTATAAAGTATAAAGTATTATTAGTATTTGGGAAAAGTTCTGCTAACATAAAAGTGATCAAATTGAAGTTTTTGGGTTTTTTGAAGATTGGGTTTGACAACCTGGTTTTATTAAAACATTACATATATACATACATTCAGAGTCCACTATGGAGACATCAAGCTCAGGTACTCGTTATTTAAGCATTTAAAACTGAGACAATTCTTATGAAAATTGTGAAATTGTAAAATCTGAAAAACATGTCCGCATATTATGGAATATTTTTTACACCAGATATTCTACTACTTCTGGAATCTGAGAATTTGACAAATGTGCATTGCATTTTGATTTGTTAGTGGACTCTAGTGGCTATTTGGGCCCTACTGTAGCTATAATATACCTTCGGCTGCAAATAAATACCTGTTTCTTTTAACTCTCTTTATATTAGCCTATTGTTGCGATATTTTATCTGCTTTTTCTCCATACCCTTGTAGTTGATCTCTCATGAATAGCAATAGTCATGGGGTTAGGAGTCTGTACATTGGCTAATAGAAAATCAGATGCTTAGTTCAAGCACGTGGAAGCTGAAGTGCATGCTTTCATCTCTTGACTGGAAACTGAAGTGCGTTTTAAGCTCTCAACTTTCTTCTGCGTTAAATTTCAGACCTGCTGGTTCATTAGGGCAGAGAGTGCCATCAGCATGTGGACTCAAGGGCTCTTCTGGAATGAGAAGGATGGATCAAGAGGCCCTTACTGCAAATTATGCCCCTCTGAGTGAAATGGTGGAGGGCAGGGACCATGCACACATTCACCCACACGCACAGTGACACACACACACTTCACTTCCTCTTGTATCTCTCAATCTCCACCTCCCTTTATCTGGCTGTACCTCATTCTCAATTACTTTCTCTCACTCTTGATCGGCTAATTCTCCTTCAAAGCATTGTTCATCAAGTACCACTCAAAACCAAACCCCATTTAACATGTCCTAATAGCTGTTTTGTGGAAAAGTTAGCGCTGTAGAAAAATAACTATCGCTGTAAACCTCAGAAGAGAAATAAGAGTGAATCTTATAAGAGCTACTTGACCATAAAAAAAATCATCAAAGTGAAATTTCTCAGTTTGAGCAACAAGAAACCTCTTCTGCTGATGTAATTAGGAGGTGGAAGTGAAGCCTGAAGAACTACAACCTCTTTGGGATGTGCTGTTTTTTTTTTTTGTTTTTTTTTGGACGTACTTGAGGACCATCAGAAAAGCCCATAATGATAAATTAAACCTAAAAGTTTTAACGATTCAAGTTCAAGTATTCATGATTATGGTTCATTCATAAATCTTTTACATTGGTGATGTTAGAAAGTTCTAGAAATAGTAATGTAATGCTACTTTACCTCAGGGAAGAAGAGACTACTCTGTAGCATCTATTTAATTTAGAATATAGATAGAATCATAGTTTACTTTGTAATTAATGTGCAAAAATAGATTTGTTCAGTTTCATATGAACATTACATGACAATTTCATACTTTCTTTCAAATTGAATCATAAAAATTTGTCTGTGTAAGTTCATGTTGCAAAGTGACAAATTAACTGTTGTCTGTACACATAAATAGATAGAGTATGCATGTTAAAATAGCTACCAACCTCTATTTTCAAAGGTTTTCATATTTTGAGAAACAATAACAGACAACAAACTTAGTTTATGCCTTCTTGACATACTGGTCTCTTCACTTCAGTCTACAAATCAGTTTTTAAACTTTGCTAAAGAAAATTATTATCTCACTCCACAACCCGTGGCCTAGGTTATAATTGAGCTATACCATACTGATAAGTCATATATGTATGACATTCCATAGCATGTAATGAGATTACCACTTATTGCACAACATGTTAGCCCAAACCTGAGGGATATAAATAGGATATTGTGAATTATTTCAGAATACTGAGAACTGCAGTGCTGTACTATAGAATATGTAAGTAATGAGAATGATGGGGAGTGTTTTTATTCGAGAATAATCAACACCGTGTTGGTGTGATGCGGCCTAAACCCAAAGCGGAGTTACTGTTACCACTCCGAGGTTTATTATTTTCTAATAACAGCACATAGTGTTTTATTCCTCTTGTACTACAGCAATGTGCCAATTCTAACTATAACCAGATGAAAGAAAGACATGGTTCTTTAATAAATAAAATGTGTTATAATGTTAAGCAACCTCTGCAAAACAGATTATCCTGTTATCACTTCCTGTTATCACTTCCTGTTATCACTTATGGCGCATTGTACATGTCCCTGTTGAAGCTAGTACTATAAAAACTATAACAAATAGCCAAATACTGTATATCAGAACGAGTGCAATACTATAAACCTGTCATTTGCCTTGCAGGTGGAACTATCTGCAGAAAATGAATCAACACCTTCTGACCAATCAGAATTGATAATTCAACAACACTGTGCTTACATAACATGATAATAACATATTAAACAATTATGTCAATTATGTCACTTAACAATTGTTACGTTTCACTCTCTTTTACTCACACACTCTCTCTCTCTCTCTCTCTCTCTCTCACACTCTTATTCTCTTATGATGTCTCTCACCCATCCTCACTACTTCTCTCCTCTCTCTGCCAGTAGGACCAATTTGTATAATGAAACGGAGAGACGTAGAATCCTGTTCGGGACACACGTAGCGCTGCTCAGCAGCTCGTTTTTGGAATACAACACACGTTTTCTTCGCTCTTTCTCCCTCGTTTCCTTTGTGTGTGTCATTTCAGCCACAGCTGCATTAACTCCATTGTAGGGGTCTGGCGCACTGACGCCTCTCCGAAAGTGTGGAATTATAGCAGCGAGCATCTGCAGCCAACAAGACTGCGCAACATAATTGTGTCCTGTCATATTTAAATGCTCCTCTACTCTAGAGAAAAGGAGAGGACAATATCTCTCTCTCTCTCTCTCTCCCTCTCTCTCTCTCTGTCGTCTCTTGTTGTAGAGACAATGCTTTGCCCCCCCAGACTTGTCAGATACAGTGAGATGTTTGAGCAAACCGGCTGTGGCAGAATCCAGTAAAAGCACTGCCCGGTGTGGCCTGGAAGTGCTGCTCTGCTCTGCTGCTTCTTAACCCTTTTATAGATTAGACTGACTGCAAACAACGTTCATGCATAACACAGGGGAAAGAATGTCAGTACATTTTAATACTTATGCACTATTCCCAATCATCAGCATAACATAAGGGTCATTCATTTATTTCTTGGCATGAGCTATACAGCTGAACAACTCCTATCAGACATGATAGAGAGCATTCATTGTTGTTGCTGTTGTTGTTGTCGTTTGTATTTTTTGATGTGTGGGACAGGATGGAACTTTCCAATTCCATATTGCTGTCATCATGAAAATAATCAATTTTTAGAGTTTGTTGGAGCCAAAAAAAAATCATAGTTCATTATTACCAAAGACTTGCTTCACTTTTCATCACGCAGATGCTCAACCTTTGACAACACATACATCCAGATCCGCTCAAACCCCACACACCCATCTACACAGAAGGGACACATTTGGGCTTTCCATATCATCTATATTTTTAAACTCAGCTGCTATGAAGTCAACACGTGTCCCGTCACTGGTTTTCTCTTGCACTGAGGGTCTATGGTGATAAACATGTTCTCTGACGGGACTGTACCTGAGCAGGGTTCATGCATGGCTGGGTCCGGTGTGCCCAATTTAGCTGTGGTATGTTGTCGATGGCCTAAGTCTCACGCTTTTAATGGATAATCTCTAAGACTTGTACATAAGAACTGCTGTAATCATAAAAACCTAGAACATCCTTTCAAAACACTTTATAGTATACAATTATAGAAGGGTAATTATTTGTAATCCCACTGTCCACCAGTGTCATTTAGAAAAGAATGGGTTCCATTTTGAGTCTAGTTTCTCACAAGATTTCTTCCTCAAGTCACCTCATAGAGTTCATAGAGTTCCTCAAGTCACCTCATAGAGTTCTTTCCACAACACTGTTACCTCTTTATCAAAATTTACATATGGCTTTTGTAAGACTGATTTTTGATTTTGTGATCATTTCTGTTGAATTGAATTGAATTGAATTGAATTGAACTGGACTGAATTGAATTGAATTAATGGTAGCTGCCATTCTTTCAGTTCTCACCAATCCAGGCACCATGATAGCAGTCCATTGTTTTTAAACTCTGTGAGGTTTTTAAATGGGAATTTAGAATCTTTAAGATTTTTCAGTAAGCCATTTTTGGGGTACCCTTAAAAGTTTAATGTAGAACCCTTCAACTATGTTTTTCTCTGTGAAAATGCTTTCCTAGTTTTGGAAGCTAAGAGCAATTAATTATCCTAAAACCACTGAAGAAACATTTTTTGCTAAGAGTGTATGCCCCGACTTTCATTGTCCTTTTCATTTGGTGTAGACGTGAGACCCTTTAGCTTTTGTTTATCTCTTTCATGAGTATCATTAGTTTT
Source organism: Noturus placidus (assembly GCA_022414735.1). NCBI lineage: Eukaryota > Metazoa > Chordata > Actinopteri > Siluriformes > Ictaluridae > Noturus > Noturus placidus. The sequence goes on along the minus strand of JAFFST010044812.1, from coordinate 170,632 downwards.
GCATAAAACAGAGTGTCCCAAAAGTCTCCATACATAGGAGACTATGTTTGCCAGCACCATGTTGGTTGTGCCTTCATCAGTGAATGTTCATGGACGTTCACCTGTTAGTTGGTCTGAAACACTTCCAGTCTTTTTGAATTTGTTAATAAATTTGCCAACAGTGTCGTGTGTGATGTGCTTGCCTTGTTTCCTTTAAAATCCATCTAAACTTTACGACAGCTGATCCATCAATGAGAATGATTTCAATACATTCAATATGACCGTTACATTTCTTACTACTTCAGTAGAGAACAGAGAGATGTCATATTGTGTTTTTCGAAACGAATTTAGACTGATGTTATTTCTATAGTGCCATCCTGAGTCATTATCCGAATGATTTGCATTAAGTAGCTTGAACAAAGTAATCTCTTACGTATGGGGGGTTTAAAAGCCATACTGGCTCACTGGATCCAAATAATATATCATAAAGATCTGAACTCTACATTCTTGGTGGGGATAAAAATGAACTTTAATGGGGTCTTATGAACGGAGTGATGCAAATGAAATAGGCTTTAAAATAGTCACAAAAGCTTAGTGTTTGACTTTTGAGTTTATTTTACATAACATAATGGGATGATATATCCTAATATGTTTATATAGTTGTACTACCTGGTCACAGGATTCATTATGTGGTGGCTGTTGCTTGAAAACTGTAGAAGCAAAAATAGCTTGAGTGAATGGCCTTCCACAGAGTTAAAAACAATTAGACATAGAAAAACAAAACAACAATCCCCGAAAAGCCTAATCATTTTAATTTTATATTTTAATGGTGGTTATACTGTATATTGTTTTATACCCTGTGTCACCAAGAAATAGCTGTGTTTGCTTTTTAAATCTGTTTCCCCTCAAGGTTTCTTCCTCGAGTCAGTTTTCTTTGCCACTGTTGTTTCTGGTTTGCTCATTAGATATCTAAATCTACAACCAGATTTCTATAAAGCTGCATTGTGTCAATATTGTTTGTTAAAATAGTTGTGCAAATAAAATTTAATTAAGTTCAATTGAATTTACTGATGTTTTAGTAAAGTTACTCTACCTGGAACTGTAAAAGTATTTTTTTCTATTGAGGATCAGACAATATGGTGTGCTGCTCTGTTAGTTTCTCCTAACAGTCTTAACTGCCTTTTTGTGTATTTTTATTTGAATTTATTGAGTGGGTACAAATTTTTGATAGCAGACGTCATGCTTACTGGTAATGTGGGTAATTAATTTACTTTAATACAAATTCAGCTTTAAAAATGTCTTTAAGATGTGTATTTGTTTATTGTATATTTTTTTACTTTGTGAAAATTGTTTCAATATGTTTAAGGCATAAATATGTCCAAAGTTAGTTAAAACTGAAAACAATACACTAGTCAATGCCTCCAGTTAATGCTTGGCAAAATCAAGATTTCCATAGTATGGTTTTCAAATTTGTTTAGACAAGTAGTGTAATAAGAGTTGTATAAAGTTTCACAGCACATAAGTAGGTTTTAAAATATAGCAAAAATATTAATATGTAATGTACTAAGATAAAATAAAATAAACTTGTTGTCTTAAAGTCAATAATAAGTTTTTGTTTTTGGCTGTTAATCAGTAGGCAGTTCTAATGTCAACATAGTTCTTGTAGTAACATAGTGAGTCTACAGACAGGTGAAATGTGTCATTGAATGAAAAAAGAGATAATTTATGTACTCAGAATATTCAGATAATTATAAATGAAATTTATTTTATTATAGAAATTGTTCTGAGAGACCTCTAGGGAAGACAAATACTTACATTTTGACATGAAACAAAACTGAATTATATCCAAGACACAATCTACTGTTTTAACCAAAAGTTACCAAAAGGTATTTTTTTTGTTTGTTTGTTTGTTTGTTTTCCTTTTTCATTTCTGATTCGGCATTCAAAGCGTTGCACATATATTTTTTTTGCCAGAAAGCTTTGGAAACGTATGAATTGACTTCTTGTAAACTGTGTGTAGTCATGGTTGCCTTGGAACAAAACTGTTGTTACTACAGGTCCACAATCATTACAAAGACGTTCAGAAGTCCTTGATATAAACTGATAATGGAACAAAAGAAGCACGTCAGAAATGCTTGCGTGAATGTTGCTCCTTCCACGGACTCGAAACGACTTGGTTCAACAGTCCATCCACAGCTGTTCATTTCTTTTTATGTCATAACATACAACTGGCCATTTACAAATACATCAAAATGACTGGAAACTGAAAAGAGATTTTTTTTTTTGTTCCATTTTTTTAAACAATATAACACAGGGCACTTTACACAGAGTCTGTTCTCTTTTAGTGCTTCTTCAAGTCTTTCTGTCCAGAGAACGCTAGAGAAGTAGCACTATCCCCATACAAAAGAACACAGGTCCTTTTTAGAGCCGCTTCTCTGTTGTGTAGTGAAATACTGCTGAACCACTTCGCCTTGCAGCCGAGAGAGGCCAGGAGGTCGCGTCTGTTTCTCTGCACTCCTCAGCTCCCTTCACTGTAGCCTGGGCCAATATTGGGACATGTCAGGTTCACTGCCTGGCACTTGTACTGGTACAGACACTCCAGGCGAGATTAGACCTGCAGCACCACAAATTAAAGGAGAACGTGAGAAACCGTATTCAAATATGTTCATGTCCATGTGACTAGAATAACTAACAGGTATATTTATTATATACAATTAACATATAGATCATTCTGAAAATGGCTGCTACCATCCAAAATTATACAGACCAATCTAGAACCATCATGAAGTATAATCAAAGGTGTGGCTATTTAAAGTGGAGGGACAACCCTAAGAAGTAGATAATTTTCCTATAAAAGCATGTCCTGATGTCTTTTATTCCTTATATACCACAGCCAATGCTTGCCTTTTTTATTAGTTAAAGAACGACATGTATTTTTCATCATTTTATGGTTACATTTAATGATGTACAAAGTGCATAAAACACATTCCCTGACTGGCCTCTTTTTTCTCTTGAAGCTTGTCATGTTGTCGTTACTCTGTATTAAACGCTCTCATGTGGCAGAAAACTTACTTTTGCAAACTGACACTGACACTGACACTGGATACTCCACTAATGTTAAATAAATATCTCCTCATAGAAAACCTCACAGTGTTAATGAATATATGTTTTTTAACCATTTATTATTAGACTTTCTAGTCTTACTAGATTATCTGAAACATCCAGGTCCTTGTTAATTAGCTTTTAAGACAATTGGGATATATTATATAATGGGATATATTTAATACAACTGGTAACACTGCATGGCCATAAATAACTGTATTTGTCATTTTTGTTATCCTATCATCAAGACTGCATTGACGTTATTAAGGAAAAGTGATGAGATCTTGTTTGAGTTTCCTTATTAATAAAAATGAAATCAGTTCTTGGTAGTAGATATTTTTTACCCAACTTTCTATTTCCAGCAGTTTTCTGGAGTTCCTAACCACAATACACTATTAATGCTAGCCTCTTCCATTTTGAATTTGCTCATTTTTCACTCTTATTCCATTTGGAGGAACACTTTGAGCTTACCCGTTGAGGTTGTGCCCGAGGTGGCCATCGATTGGCTGTTCATGTGTGCCTGCATGTGAGGGGGCGTGTATGCATCGTAGCTCCGCCCATTCACTGAAGGACTGGTGGGCAGCATGCAGGAGTAGGATGAGGTCTGGCTTGCCTGGATTGGAGAGATAGAAAAATAGATCAACTGATGTGCCAGAAACACATACTGTATGCCTCAATTCATCAGCTGCACCTGAGAATGAAATGGAGGTTGCATAAGATTGCAATTGAGGCAGATTACTGCACTCAGACTATTAAGCTACGGCTTTACATGCACAGTGTTTGAGGATAGAGTACTAGGTGTGGCAGAGTAAGGGTACACAAAACAGAGTGAGACCTACTTGCATAGGCAGGTTGTTGGCCATTGTGAAGCTTGGCATTGGTGGGAGGGCGCTGTATGTGTTGGTGAGCGCCGTGTCTGACCGTCCCAACATGGAGCCTGATGTAAAGGACACTATTTAAATAATACGGAAAGAGCAATTGTAAGTAACATGTTATGGTGTCCATAATGAGAATAAACGTGAATTCACACAATATTGTGGATATGATGAAACTTTTTTAATGTATACCTGGCGTTGTCGGCTGAGGGATTGGCTGATAGACACTTGTACTAAAGCTGCTACTGATAGGTATGTGACTGGTGGAGTTATTGGCTTGTCGTCTCTGATTCCTCAGCTTTTCCTCCCTCCTCCATTTTGCTCTTCTGTTTGAGAACCATACCTAGTAAAGTGATAATAATCAATCATTCTGTCCTTCAACATCATTAGACTTTAGTATTTAATGATGTATCTACATGGCTTACCTGTATTCTGGCCTCTGGTAAGTCGATTTTTGCTGCAAGTCTCTCACGGGCAAAAACGTCCGGATAGTGCGTTCTTTCAAACTCTGAAAAACAACATTAATGTCATGCATTATTATCAATATATCAATTTATTCTATCGAGTTTAAATAGTGATTAACAACAAATGTGGCATGGAAATGCATCCTACGTGTGTTTAGAGTACCTTTCTCAAGTGCCTCTATCTGCTCTTGGGTGAAAGATGTGCGGTTCCTTTGCAGTTTTCTCTTTAACTGGAGTCGCATCTGGGCCTCGTCCGAGTCTTCACCGTTTGAGCTGATCGAGTTTGTGTTTTCACCACCTCCATCTGACTGCTGACAGCCTTCTACTAAAAGAAAAACAAAAAGAGCTGTCCATAAAATCAATCAGCTAAAATACGTATTCATTAGCATGTGTTCCGTATGCAATTACATCATATGCAACATCTTGCATATTATATGCTCTGTATATCTATTTACTGCTCCTCTCACATTTTGAAACATACTCAGCACCCAGATGTTTTCATGCTGTCTGAAACTCTAAAGGAAGTAAAAAGGGGTGTTTAATTTAGAAAACATTGTCCTCTTTGCAAAATGAACAGTTGTAAAACTTTTAAATCTTTCTCCCATTTCATTCAGCAAGTTTCTCCAATTATGGCTACATACCATATGGACATTTTGAAGGCCCATTGAGGTATAACCACCAATGCTTGAATGGAAGGGCATGCTTTCAGAGCAACACAATGCGCCAAAGAGAGTTTAGAGAGTGTTAAATGCGCTCTCTGGATTGCAAACTTTCTTCGTGCTTGGAATTTTGAAGGAGGAAACAATTGAAGGAAGGCAACAAAAGGATTCTCTCTAACCACCCCCCCCCCTCTTTCATTGTAAGCAAGAGGATTTCAGTCAACAGACCCTTTTCAGCTCGGTGTGTTAACCTTTATGCACGAGCATCATTAATCACTGTCCCTGAGGCCGCCCCGTTCAGCCTCACATAGGATTTATGCCTTCTATAGGCAGTGGGAGAAAAAGCACTAGGGGCCCACCATGAAGGAAGCGGCTGAATGACGCAGAGTGTGTTAGCAAAAAGAAAAAAGGGGGGACAGGGGAGCCGACTGTGAGTCGATATGCTTTAACCTGCTGCGCTGTTTGGAAACTAATGTAACCTTGCTGCGCTCAATTAAAACATTACGTTATGCAGTGATGGCTTCGGTTTGCTAAAAGGTCAGGGCTGAATTGGACACGTTAGCTGCACTGAAGCAAACCAGCATTGTGGCTCGTCTGATATACTTGGCATTTATACAAAAAAAGAAAAGAAAACAAGAAATTATCAGCCAATCGAACTTTTTCATGTCCTAATGTAGCATGAGTGAAGTTTATTAGGAATTCATACTACTTTCAACTTTTAACTCTTATTAAACTAAATGTGAAACTTTAATTAAACTTATATAACTGAGTTTCATTTCATATACAACAACAATAAACAAAACAAATGAATTAAAAACCAATACAAAAACTAAAAAAAGAAAAAAAACACCTCATTGTCCAATCACAAATAGATTACAAAGAATTTTTAATTTAGCAGTCTATATTTAGCATTATATTTAGCCCATAGTAAATATGTATGGGATCAGTAGCCTTGCTATTTATTTCTAGGCCATTGTTTTAATTGTTTTTTTTTTTCAAAGCTGTACTTTTATTATTTTTTTAAAATGTTAGTTAAAACACAAAAATAATGCGAAATAAAACATTGTTGTTACACATACACACTTTGTTTTGCTCCCACTTAGAGCATGTGATGAATAAAAAAATATATGTTGTGTTGCACAAATTGAGCAAGTAATAAACTTTCATTGATGCAGGACTTAATCTAGACCCCTAATCTTGAGAATTACCTGAGGAGTTGAATCATTTATATTGGAAGCAGGGAAATCCTAAGAGCTAGTCGTCTGACTTTATTACATGGTTTTTGGTGGTTTGAGTGGTGGCTATTTGTCACGTGTGCACAAATTATTAATGCAAACAAGCAAGCCCAAAAATGTGAAAGTACAAAAATCTAAACTGTGCATGAGTAGCATGTGTAGAAGAGGCCTATTTAAAAAATAAATAAATAAATAAATAAATAAATAAATAAATAGCTGTAATGCTAATGTGAAAACAAGCATGGATTTACAAACAACTACTAAAAGAAACAAATCATTTAACTATAAATGGCATACAATGATTGCCAATGTCATAATGACTGGAATGCTTAGATTTTTAATATGTAGTTTCAGCAAATATTTGTGATGTTGTTTCATTTATTTAAAAGTTGAAATAATTAAGTGAATTAATCTACAGGAATTCCAATATGACTCTTGAGCAAGGTCATGGATGACTCATGCTCAGTTACTAAGAGAGACAGCATGATGTCCTACTATTAATAGTAAGTTTGTCTCGTTAGGATGCTGTTCTGATGAATCCATTGATTTATACACTGATGGGTGTGACAGTTATTAGATGGAGACCATATTAAACTGTTCACTGAGATCTTTTCAACTTTTAGTAGATAGAAATGAGTAATACAATTATTTTAAAATGACCTGCGAAATCCTGTATTGTTAAGAATAATAACATAACATAATGTGGTGCACAAAATTCATACAGGGTGTTATTGCATGTTTTGTCTGGGACGTAATCTATGTGAATCATTTCAGATTTTTGAGTCTATATTGATTTGAAATCACGTAATACAAATTCAAGTATTGGATGAGACACAATTAAAGCCTAATGTCATACAAGTTATTGCTTGACAAATCAAATCAAGTCAAATATCAAATCACATCAGGATTAGACTATGAAATGTATAAATTATATGTATGTAATAATCTTTAAATCATGATGTTGCATGAGAAATATATTCTTCTCTGAACTTTCAATCAAAAAGCTTTAAAAGGTCTGAAGGCATGCTGTTGTGTTAATAGTTTGCCTGTACAGTGAGTCGATCATGGATTTAATATATCTAGATGTTATGTGAAAAGCAGAGATTGTCTGTGTTAATAGTGTCTGTCCTGCGCTGTGCCATGCTCTTAAATGTGACATGTCTAATTGGTAAGAGGTGCCACTTTGGTGTCCAAGCCTGCAGGAACATTTTCTACAGCTGCCTCTCTCCAGCTAGACGCTCATTCATGTCGCCTTTAATGAGATACAAAACGTCCTCTAATGAGCCATTACACACAGAGACAGCGCTGTTCCCATAACACATTCATGCGCGTGACGGAAAACATCCCCCCTTTGTACAGACTATCCCACGTGTTGTTTTTTTGTTGTTGTTGTTTTTGTTTTTTTTTAACCTTGCTTGCCCCATACAGACAGGTTGAGAAGGACGAAGTGACAAAAATGCAAAGGGCTACATTAGTCTATAGTGTGTGTGTGTGTGTGTGTGTGTGTGTGTGTGTGTGTGTGTGTGTTTAAACAGTCCCAAACATAAAGGCTTAATCTGACTAGATGGAATTTGGTTGTATATTGGTGTCTTGTCTTTCTGTCAGATAATACTGATATTTTGCTGTGAACATATTTATAATCAGAGTATAGCACTGTAGTATATTTAACACAATATTGTAAAAATATTGGAAATAATTAGAAATTATATGCAAATGTTTACAAATAATAATAAGAGGAGGAAAAATTTATTATTATTATTATTATTATTATTATTATTATTATTATTATTATTATTATTATTATTATTATTATTATTATTATAGTTGTTGTTGTTGTTGTTGTTGTTGTTGTTAACTTTACCTGGTTGTATCTTTTGCACATGAATTAAGTATCTTTTACCTACAAATTTTAAATATAGTGGACCATGATTATATTTTAGAATAAAGCTTTAATAAAACTTTTCAAGCTCAAGCATAATAAAGGTTCAAAATGTCTACCCTTGATGGTACTACCCTAGCAACAAGGAGAGTTTAGTAATCTTTGTGTGAGTGGAAAATCACTAATGTCTCATTTCTAATGTCCTGCTCAGCAGCTCAGACCCTTGTAGCTGATTAAAGACAAGCTTGCAGTACCTTGGTTCGGCTGTCCTGGCACCGATGATCCGGGGTACCAGCCCGGCCGGGTCCCCCACGCTCCCGTCTGTCCGTTCAGCATCCTCAGCTTCTCATACATGCCATCTGCTCCCATCTGTTGCTTCTCGCTAGCCAGGTTGCGCAGCACTCTGTTTATGGACGACACCTGAAAAGACGAAAATCCCAAAGATGCGGCAAATTTTAATTAAAAATGCTGGTCCTAGAAATGGCATTTTTTTTGCCTCCAAAATAAACACAGACGATTGATTTTAGGCTGAATCTCAAATGGACATACAGTGCACTACACAGAGCGTGGCTTTATTTCATTACTGCATGTAGTGAACTTGGTACTGACTTGATTCCGCCTTGTATCTGAGCTCTAGGTATGCTGCGTTACTGTAGTGGAAGACGTAGCTTCCACTACACCATTTTAAAAACAACGTAGCTGTTGTTTTTATATTTTTTATTTAAAACTGACCGTTAGAAGAAAATAAGGGCTTTTTTTACTCTGATTGTCATTTTATTGTATCCCAAACAACACTAATAGGCTATGATAAAAAAGACAACCTCGTCTACTAGTTTATAAAGATTTTTGCAAGTACAATAGACTACCATGTGTGTTACGTGAGGGCCGACTCTTTTATACTGTATTTTTATGCTTTTATTTTCATTGTATTAATAATGTGTCCTTTTAACAGCTGTTTCGTTTTGTTAGTCGTTTCAACGCAGTTAATCTGTCTAGCTGTGTTTTTGCTTGATTTGTTCTCCAACTTAAATTGAACATAATGGCTTGGTCTAACAGGCTACTTTGTTGACATAATGAGATCATGTCATTATTTCAGTTCCCTGCAAATTTAAAATGCTAATGTTAATCTACATCTAATGAGTATTTTTAGGACTTGGTTGTGTTGCATGACCTGCATTAAAAAAAAAAAAGAGGCAGAAATCTAATCCTAGATCGTGAACCTTCTTTAACTGAGATTATTGGTCAATATCAGTTCTGCTTTCTTCAATATATTATCTTTAGGATGGAATTAATGTTATCTAAAAATGCAGCTCTAAAAATAGCAAAGCTTCCGACGCCTTGGCTTGTGGTGCATTCCTGCTGAGTAATTTACATATTATAGACTGTACAAGTTCAAGGTCAAGCTCATAACCACATCGACAGGTATGCAATTTTCCGCATTCAGACATTGGTGCAGACTTGTTTTGCACTCACGCTCGGTATGTTGTCGTTCGTGCAGATGCCCTCGGAGAGCAGTCTGTCTCGGATTTCCCACGCGAAAATGGACGGGCACTCCCTCTTAAACTGGGCGATTTTGCTGACCACCTCAGGTGTGGCCACACGCGGTTTACTTCCGCCGATCGCGCGCGGTCTGATCGAGCCCGTTTCGTAGTATCTGCCCAAGATCTTACTCACACATCCATTGGACACCTGGACACAAAACGAGAGACACAAATCACACACATTATTTAAACAAGGCGTGAAATGTTACGTGCATGAGTCCGAACATTGATAAGCTTACGTTTTCATTGTCCAGCACTTGGACTTTTGCATCGGCATGGGTCTATAACACAAGAAATATACCTTAGTGGTACAAGAAACTCTTTATGCAGTCCTTTTTTTATAATCGGTTAATGGAGATGATATTAGGGACAATTAACTTGAATTTGGCTGGAAATCTATTGTATTTTTGTTTGTTTGTAATAAACCACTGTTCGCAGTTTTGTCACAACGTAGACTAAATAGGAGAAAATTTGGGATGTTGATATCATCCAGGGTAACAAATCTAGGGCTATAAATTAATGCAGACTGGATATTGAATACTGTTTAGACAGCCAATCTGCGTGTTGAAACCAATTCACATGTTTTCTAATGAGTAAAAAAAAAACAAAAAAAAACGCAAGAACAAACCATTTGTCCATTATTAATTTTGGGCCTTTTAGTTGGAGGGAGTGCAAAAAGGGAGAAAGCGTTCATGAATCGCATGTTTTCAGCTCACCTGCAGAATCCGGGATATGTCGCAGGGACGGGCGCCGCTGTGCGCGAGCTCCACAATTTTCTGTCGCGTGGAATCAGGCAGCGGTCTGCCGTTAACGAACACACCGCCGAGCTGGTTCACCCCGCTGTGACCTGGACGGAGGAAGAAACAGCATGAGTGCGTTTTACCCAAGAAAAAAAAAAAAGGAATAATAATAATAATAATAATAATAATAATAATAATAATAATAATAATAATAATAATAATGATTATGATGATCAAGAAAACAGATTGTGTCCTGATTGCACACGGTAAAATCATACTGTGCACAAATTAAGAACATTTCATCTATTAAAGTCTATAAAAGTTAATAAAAATTGTTATAGTGTAAAATAGTCTATATATCCAAGAATTAGTGCATCCTTGCAAACAAAATCTTCATCAGCCAAAAATGTCAACATTATTAATACTATTAACATTGCTATTTAATCCGCCATATATTCGCGATTGGTGTTCCTCCAGATGTGCTCTTCATACAAGTGCCATGATCTTCTAACGCAATCGTCATTATAACAGCTGCACAACCCATGCTACGAAAATTTGCGCATCTTTGCAAAAGCTTTAAAACGGATCAGATGGCGTAATGCTATTTATGCTTTCGCAGATTAGACAGTTATACTCTTTAAACAAGAAATGGATTTTATGCAGGTAGAGCAATTTAAATCTCACACATTTACAGTCGACCTAAAACAAGTCACTTCGAGCTAGTTATATCAATCAAATCCATAAATGCAAAAGAACAACGAAAAAGATGATCGAATGCATCCAACCTGTGCCCAAATGGAAAAAAATGAGCCCTTCCTGAATGCTGGTTTCCTTTACTTCTTTGCTCTCTTCCCTTCCCCTGCGGAGCCTCTAGTTACATTGAGTCCAAGAGCACAAGCTCCTTAGCAATAAATAAGCTCCAAATTTAGAAGAGGGGGGGAGAAACAAATATGATGAGCCTGCCTGACATTTTGTCTTTAAAATAAAGCTAAGCTAAGCTGCACGTCAAGTTTGAGCTTAATATCTGGAAATGGGCGGAATAAGTCGCTCCGGATCATGCATGGGAAGGCTAATTGGAAAAGATCAAGCTTGGAGCACTTGTGGCAGGCAATGTCACTTTATGACAAAGCTTTGCGTTTGAACGTTGCATCGTCACGACAAAAAAAAAAAGTAACATGATAAAAAAGAGGGAGAAAATGCAGACGACGACCCTCTCTGTCTGCATTTTGGATATCACCCTGACTAAATTGGACTCTGCTCATTTAGCCTTCAGGGGAAGCTTCATTTTAAGGTAGCCAGGGGGAACTATGCGCGTGCACATTTCACGTGGATGCGCGTTGCTTTTAAGTATATTAAAAATGGCATCTTTGTCAAACGACAAGTCTCACATAGTCTACAGAGTGGTAACGAATCTTCAGGATTTCGTGCTATTGAATTTTTACATAACTACACAGGCAGTGAATATGACAAGAAAAACAGCAATAAATAAAATACCACATGGAACGTCAATACTATTAAACGCGAATGCCATAGACAACATTTTATACAGGGTTTATGAGGGGACGATTCAGTTATCTGATATAATTATAAACGTGCAAGAGAAAGATGAGAAGGAAAGTCCATCACCATGTCGTTTTAGAGGCTTAATTCACAGGATTAGAGTAAATCAATCAACACTCTTTTGCAGAGAGGTCAGCACGGAGGAGCATATTGAAGATTTATTGGCTTTGGGATTAAGTCCCTTATGGCCCCCCAAAAAAATCCCAAACCCCAGTTGACAGAGCCAGAACACAGGTCGGAATATAAAATCAAAGTTTTCTCTTGGAAGGTTAAATCGTCATCATTATGAGTCCCTGGGGACAATAATTATGCGCCTTGTAGCCTATTCTACCTCTAATCAAATTAATAGCAAGACATATGGTGTCAATTTTCTATGTTACACTCAGGGCATATTTAGCATTAAAAAGCTAGGAGAGCCTCCAAACAATCCATCGCCTGCTTATGCCTACACACAACAACCCAATGTAATAATAATAATAATAATAATAATAATAATAATAATAATAATAATAATGTCTTTATTTACTTAACTGCACTTTATATTTATGATCATATTTAAGTCATGTTTTACTATTTTTTTATTTTACGTTCAATATGGAATGCTTACAATTTTTGGTGCTAATCTTCTGTTAAATTATGTGTCCTACTTCTCTGTGGGAGTCTAGCATACAAAAAAAAATGACAGGACGTCATTCAACACACCTTCTTTACAGATGTCAGAAACCTCTGGTCCAGCATTAAGAGAGAAAATATATCCGGTTTATTATAATCACTCTCTCCAAGAAGTTGAGACTCATCATCATAATCATAGCTGCAAAATATCACATGCATTTTGAACGTTAATGTGCTTTGCTAGTTTGTTTGTTTGTTTCCTTTCACAGCTCTCACAGGGAAATTTCAGCCAAATGGAGCGTGTCGAGAGAGTGCATTCATGTTTCTTCATAATGCATGTTTCTCAGAATAGTTCTTTCTTCCTGGATAGTATAAGGGGATTGGCAGCGAGTGGTAACGGGGGTAATGGAGGTTGCTCTTAGTAGGTCTATTGAGCTATCTCATACATGTGTTATCTTTCTCTGTATTTGCTTTTAAGTAGGTTTACGTGCATCTGGCAGCCTAATTCCCAGTTGATTATATACAACGCAGTTAAAGAATAATATTAAAGTAATACATGTAGGCTATAATAAATGTAGTAGTAAATAATATAGTCTATTATAGGCTAGAGTTTGCTCTTCGGTTGCATTAAATACATTTTATGAACTTTATGTAACAACATGTTTTTAAGCGTTTAATACACCACCAACAACCTTATGTCACTTTTTTTTTATTAAATCGTCAAATGCAGTCACGTTCGAGTCAAAACATAAGATACAGAGAGTTAGAGAGAGAGAGAGAGAGAGAGAGAGAGAGAGAGAGAGAGAGAGAGAAACTCCACTTACTGTTTTGCATCATGGACGCTACACCAGACTCCCACGTCGTCCGGTTATAGTATTCTATTAGTAATAAAGAAACAATAACCTTGGTCAGTTTTTAATTCTTTTTAACGATCAACATGCAGTATTTACAGTGCAGTGATTTGATTCTGTGCACAAAACGTTACGGGCATTATTGTGCAGGGTGGTGAATACAAAAAAAGTTACTAATTCGTGCAATAAACAAAAGTGAGAGAGAGAGAGCACACTACTGTCTCCATAATTTGTTTTAAATTATCCAGCGTTTTAACTTGCCTGGAAACAGTTGACTGTCGGCTTATAACAATTTATAGACTCTCATCTGCGTCACACTAGTTAATAATTCCCTATAGGACAAAGCAAAACATTATTAGTATCACCTAGTACACCTAGCCATTATTATTTAATGCATTATAGCTGAAACTTATTGCATAATTTTTTCTTACTTAAAATTTGGGGTCTTTTTTTAATGAGACTTTTTAATAAATGCCAGTATTTATATTAGCGTTCCCATTTGTCAAATTTGGATTCATCATTGATATAACATCGTTTCTGTGCTCATGTCAATTTATGATTCAACTATATATTTAAAGCAGCGCACTTCTCTGTAACTATTTATTTCTTTTTTTTATCATGAAAGCTGATTCGCAATTGAACACTAAAATCCCGACAGTAAAATCTGAACCTCCCCAACAACTAAGAATCTCTAAGAAACATTTCGAAAAAAAAAAAAGCTAAACAGAAAGATCCTCCCTCCTTTTCTCTCCGACACCCAACTCAAGTAATTCCTTATTATAAGTATTTGGACGTTAATTGTGTTACTGGTGTGTGTCGTTATAGGAACTGGAGTTTTAAAAAAGAGAAGATATACAACAGCGCAGTGGGGAGCTCAATTTGGCAGAAGACAATTGTATTAAAAAAAAGAGCCTATTCAGTTTCATTTACCCAAAAGGAAAAGGGGGCCATTGAAGAAATAGGCCCAGCTTTGATTTTCTCTTTATATGGCTGGATGGATATA